>WEZZ01005177.1:11640-35963 GCA_013400585.1 Chloropsis cyanopogon
TGCTTCGGATTTCTACAAGGCACTCTGTTCCACCATCCACCTGAAAAATATGAAGGGAGTGTTTTACTACCCAGGTATTACAGGCTCAAGAAACCCTAGCTCTCTTCCTACTGCATGGAACAGCTCTAAAGGATGGGGGAAAAAATGAAAATCTGGAATGTATAGTAACTCAATATGAGCAGAAACACAGGGCAAATAATCTGAGGACAAGCATGTTCAAGGGGAGACATTACAGGCAACATCTACATTTTCTCTACTTTGAGAGAAATACAAGGCCCCCTTTCCATCTTATGCAAGGTAAAGATAAGCTCCAAGCAGGGTGCTTTCTGTTTGAAAAAAAAAAAAAAGGAACAAAACCGTAGCAACTCAGATTGGTGTATGTTTTAGATGACATCTGTGTGGGAGAGAGGAGGTGGGGAAGTTTCATATTTTAACAATTGCCCAGATCAAAGCACAGAACACAGCTCAGCTCTTGTGCTGGTTTAGAAGTAAGATGTTTGGACCACCTATCAAGAATCAGGCTTGCCTGAAAAGCAAGGCTGAAGCTCTTGACACACTTCTTCTTCTATCACGTCAACAAAATGCTGCTTCGCTCTCCTTCTCTCCCCAGTCTCAAAGTTCTTACTACAAACAATATTGTTCTTTAAGAATCAAGTTGATCCCTGACATTTAACTGTAGAACTTTTGAATTTGAAGTAAAATGCTATGCAAATGACACATTGCTAGGACTGGTCTTTTATAATAAATGGTGTGTGTCAGAGCATACACACTCATTCTAAAAGATTACTCCAAGTCATAATGATTCATAAGGCAAGAAATGACTGCCCCTCCCCAAGTAAGTTTGCCACTTCTAACCTGGAGGTTGAGTTGTTCAGTTGCAGTGCAAAGTCTCTGTAATACATTTAGTGCAGGATTGCTTCCATCCATGTTTTCAGAACTAAAGTAATGTTCTACAAATTTATGGGCTTGCTCCTTAATCCAGCCCTTAATTTTTTCTCTGTAAAGAAGCACACAAAAGGCATTTAGCCACACTTAGCATTTACATACATCAATCTTACAAGTAAGTACAGCCTGAGTATAATACTCTCAATGTTAGACAGCAGTGACAGAAAACCCTTTGCTTTTACTCCAACACAGTCACGTACTTTTCTCTACAGACCACTTCTTGCATTGTTTTCCTCAGTTCTCCAATTTTTCCCCACCATGCAAATTTAAACGATTCAGATATTATTTTCTGTGCCTTAATTTCTTGATTCTTTTCCCAGAATTTTTTAAACTGTGGTTAAGCTCCAACTTCTTTGTAGCTGCTACTTGGTCACCTGATCACAGTCAACATCATGTTACAAGTATTGTGACTTTTTTGTGTGTGTACCTGTTATTGGAAATGGTATCCTTGGAAGCAGCCCTTGCAAGACCACTTACTCCTGCTGTTCGTGCTGGTTCAATATTATTACTGTTGGACTGTGTGCTTAATCTTCCCCATGTTTTAGGATTTAAACTTGCCAAGAAAGAAGATTTAGGAGACTGAGTAGTTGTAGGGCTTTTAGCTGGAGGAAGTAAAGACAAAATTTAAGAGATTCAAGAGGTTTATTACAGCTAGCTCTTTCTGCAGTTTATAAGCTTACTTTAAAAGGAAATGAAAGTACCACACTTTCAGAATTATTTACCTTGATTGTCTACTTTGTCATCATCTCTTGGAGGGGAGTATTTTGGTCTCCTTGGCCCTCGTTTTGGCAGTCTTTTTCTCTTTAGAACATCACTCAGTCGTCTGCCCAAATTTAAAAATAAAGTTACTTCCACCCACGAATATACTCATGCACACACCCCTCCCTCAGTTTAAGATTTATCTGCCAACTACTTCCTTGACAATTAAAGAACGGGTTCCATCCCATAACAAGGATATTCCCTAACTCCATCCAGAAAGAAAGGGGTTTTGCTGGCTGTCATCTTTCTACTATGAGCCGCCAAATAAAGCCAGAAGTGACACTAAACGGAGGTTTCTAATTATTTTCATGCTTTAATTTGTGCAACCATTTGTTCATCCATTTATCTGAATACACTTAAAATGAAAAAATTCCACAACTCTCTACTGAATAAACACCAACCAGCATTGGATATTTGACATGCCTCCCCTACAAAAGCACAGAAAACACTTCATCAACAATTTATGGCATTTCTACTCATCAATCGCTACACTTCACATATTTCAATTCTTGTTTAAAGTGACAAATATTTGACCTTTAAAATAAGAGCAATTTATTCCTACACTGTATTTCAATTCTACAAGTGCTCAAAATTATTGCCTTCCAACAAAACTTAAGGATAATTAATTTTTTCTCCAGTCTCCAGCAGAAAGGAACCAATGCCCCATAGCTCTGAAAGAATCACTGTTCTCAACAGTTAGATGAGGCTACAAGCTGTTGCTTTTGACATTCTACCAAAACAGAAAATTATTTAATATAATTATGACCTAGCTATCAGGTCACCGCTTTTTTTCCTCTTTTAAACATTTAATATAAAATTACTCAAAACTACCCATTGAAAAATTCAACACCACTCCAATTCAGGTCTTTAGAGGAAAAATACCACAGCAAAATGCAGATGATAATGTGCCACCCTAGCATTTTTTTAAAAAATAAGAGAAACCAAAAAGCCCCCAAGAAAGCACCAAAGCCAGAACAGAGACTATTTTTCATGAAATGCACTTACCCCTGTGGGCTCAGATCCAAGGAATCCTCCCGGCTGTGCTGTAAGCTGGGAGAGCCCAAATCTGCAGCTGCATTGCTGGCAGCAGTGGCTGTCCCAGTACTTATGGTCGTAGTGGTTCCCAGCGTTCCTGATCCATTAGTGCATACTTTTGGGGGGCTTGTTAGCAAAGCCTCAGACTCTGCCAAGTTTTTCACTTGGTGCATCACCCCTTTGAGAAAGAAGAGATCTTTGTTTGGTGGGTTGGTCTGGGGTAGGGGGAGAGGAGGGAGTGGTAGAGATGTGGTTGCAGGAACAAGGGTGTTTGAAAATGTAGAACTGAGTGTTATTTGAACCTCTGCTTTGACCATGGCAGTATTTGCTCACCCCACCCATCAATACTAAGCTTTAAAAGCAGTTCAATCTTTTCTTCAAAAACGTTAACCTACATAGTTTAAAAATAAAAAATTAGAGCACTATTAACAGTAGCTAAAGAAACCCCAAGCGCAAAGACTAGTACAAAGACTTCCTGAAAAAGATTCATCAGTTCTCTCCACAAAGACTTCCCATGTAATTTCAGTGAGCCATCTTCAGCCTAGGTGAGTTCACTAGTATTTAGTAAGCCTGTACAAACTTGCTTCAGATTTTGAAAACACAAGCTCATTTCCTCCAGAGTCTGGGCCAGCTCCTCCCCAGCAGTACAAGGGCAGCTCGCACAGATCTGTCTTTATTATTCAAGAACAATATTCAATTTTTACAGCTTGGTAAGAGTGGACACACATTTTTAAAACACTACATAAGAGGTGAAAAGAAAAAAAAAGAAACCACGATTTACCTTCTCTTCTGAAGTAAACACTAAAAATGTCAGGTAACTTTTGCATTAAAATCTCTGCCATCTGCAGGGCTCCAACTACTATCTTAAGGTCTTGACTCGACAGCATGGAGGCAATATGACTAAAACAGATAATTTATTAGAATTAGCTTTGTGGTTTTGGGCTGGATTTTTCTTTTTAAATCAAGTCAGTTCATCTTGCATACACTGCCCTGGAGACTGAAAGCAAACAAATTTCATAGTGCTTTTATAAAAGCTATCAATAAAAGGACTGAAACAGTTCTCTTCCTACCCACGTAACTTTTACCAAGTTTTAACATGGCATAAGGGAGAGAGTCTTTTATAAACACGGTGTTCTGGAACTCAGTACTGTCTTTGAAAAACTATTTGGTTTATTTTCCAGTTGCATCCTCGGATCCCCAACTTTATGTGTAACATGTAGGAGAGTTTTCCTTCATTCAACTACCAGTTGAATATTATTAGTGTCTGTTACTGTTCACATTAAATTACCTCAAAAGTTACCTTGCCCTCAGAATTTCTTAGGCAAGTTTCAGAAATCAAAAAACCAATAAAGGGTAATATTTGACACTCCTAGTACATACAGCCAGAGGCCCCCTAAGTTTCTAGTAACAATGTCAAGCGTTGGCAACTACTGCAAACTCTATGATGCAAAAAAAATCCTGCAGAATTCCTGGCAGCCTCAGCTTTTGGAAAATAAGTAAGACTTTTGAAGTATCATTTTCCCCTGAAAAAGATGATTAAAAAAAAGTAACCACAAGTTTAAGCTGTAAGCTCAAAATTAATTTCATTTGCAGCAGTTTAAGAACCCACCTTGAAACAGCATGGTTTTTCAGCACATCCTTCAGAAGTTCGGCATCAGCAAAATAAATTATCCTAAGAATTGCTCTAAGGCACTTGTGTCTAACAGCAGGTCCAGCTGAAGAACTATATACTTCATAAAGAACACCAAACAGTGTTTTGATAAAGGATTTTGCCAGTTCTGGGTCCTCTTTCATTAATTGTGCTCGAGCATCATCCTTCTTCAATTCTGAATGTCCACCTGTGAGAAAGTGAGTAACAAATCACTGGACAGACCTTTGCATCTCTGCTCTGATGATTACTTTCTTTTGTTAAAACTGATACAGTTCAGTTCTCAAATGGGAAAGATAAAAGTCAAGAACCAGAAGTCAAAGTGAGTAAGAATGTACAAAACCTCCTGTTTCAAGGAGTTTAATCTTTTTTCCTTCAGTTTTCTTATGTATTTCTGTATAACAGTAAGAGGCCCTCACAGAGTCTTCATTAAATAAAAGAGCTGTATGAATAGAACTGTTTCAGAAATCCTGAGCTAGGAACACCCCCAGGTCTCTCCCGGTTCCATACATTTTCAGGTCTCAGGAGGAGTTTACATGTTACAAAGCACACATGTTGACAGTATGAGTTTTGTTATGAAATTTTCTTCATTCATGTAAATCAGAATAGTTTGATGTTCCAAAGAAGCCATAAGAAATTTATTAGTTAAGAAGTAAACGGCTGCACAACGCAGCATGTATTAGCCACAGCTAGAGAGCCCAGGTGTTTCCTGAGCTGTACTTACTAGTGTTTGTACTGGCTAAAGGGTTTGGTTTTCGCTGAATGGCACGAGCTGTTCCAGTATCCTCATTTATTTGCTGCATAGAGTTAAAATCGATAGTATAGACACGCCCAAGCGTAGACAGGCTTATCTCATCCTCACCAACCTGATGAGCTGCCTAAAATCAAGGAAGAATTTGAAGTTAAGAAATCCCTAACAAACAGAAAATAATATGAAAGGTAGGAGAGGGGTAACACAGTAGGAAAAACAGTGACAGAAATTCAGTAAGAACAGCAAATAAGTGATTTGGTATGGCTGAACACCAAAATAGTGCAATATTACAGCAGGATGTTTGAGGAAATTTATGTTTCTTATTCAGAAAGATCAAGAGTGGTATTTTTAAAGACAGAGAAAGCACTCAATTCCCTATACAACCGCACGCAGATTTGAAAAGCATCACCACACAAACGTGTGGAATTACTACCTCTATTATTCGACTATCAATCCTGTTATAGGGATGCCAGAGACCCCTGTCATCTCGCCATTGCCATATTGCACCATCTGTATTTTGTGCATTTCCTTTCTTTAGCATAGTATCAACAGCAAAGATTCCCTCTTTTGGCAGGCAAGGCATCAGTTCACTGTAAAGAACATTAAAACAGTATTTTACTAGAAGTATACAATCAATCCATCTAAGCTGAAAACTGTTTGCCTTATTTTAGAGAAGTTAAGGATTTTAACATACCAACCATACACAACACCTAGGACTGCAAGACTTACCAGATAAGAGAAGTAAGTTCATAAAGTTCTTGAGGACTTCGTGGAACAAGGTCAATTTGTTCTTGACAACTCCCATTTGAGGCTCCACAAAGGAGGAAGTGAAGTGTTTCTGCAATATCTATAAAAAATTATTATTCATGAGACTGCCTGTATCAGATATGGATTCAATTTTCTGTTGGACACTACACAGAAGAGATAGTTACTGCCCCAAAGCAAGCAGAGAGTGGACTATAGGACAAAAGTATTTCTTTGAACACTACTAAATGTGTTTGTTCTCTGGTCTGGGGTTTGTAGCTTTTTTGGGTTTGTGGCTTTTTTCCTTTAAGGGACAACTAGGGGAGAAATACCACTCAATATACAAGACACAGAAGAAAACAGGGAAAGACACAGGGCAGTTGAAGGGGTAAGTCAAAATTTGTGAGATGGAACAAAGAAAACAAGTGACAACTAAGACAGCTCTACAGCAGTTACTTTCGTTAATGTTTTCCCCTAGAAGTACTTAAAGCACATGGTTACCCCACATGGTAAAAACTAAGAAAACTTTATTCAGCATGTGTTGGAATGAGAATAATTTGTGCAGCCAATACAGACTCAAAATGAAGTGAGCACTGCAATGACAACAGCTAGAACTAGGAAAAAGGATAAAAACCCCTCTGGATAAAAGCTTTCAGCAAGTTCAACTCAATTTTTTATCCTAGAGGAAACATAGTATGAGAAAAATTGGAAGAACAGAATATTTATATAATCAAGTGCATAGAGGTCTCTACTGACTGTAGGCATTAACATGAACAGACTTCCTAGAACATGGAAGAGTAAGAACTCACTTTGCTTCATCAGCTGGACTGCAAGTGTGGGGCAGTTGGAGCACATCAGGGAGAACATGCGCACCACCATGATGAACATTCCTGAGCTCAGGATAGGAGGTGTCACGACCAAGAGCTGCTGGATATTTGTTAACAAGTCCTTGGAAGCAACCTGCTGCAACAAGTTCTTCAAGAAGGTAACAACAAAATGGGAAGTATTAGTCCTTGAAAGGTAAGCCCTCAAGAGAAACAGGGTGGGTGGAGAAGAAAGCAGAAATGCACCCCCATCCACACTCTTACCTCTTCATGCTGGAAGTTGTCCACCAGCCGTGCAAAACACAGACAAGTGCTTTCAACAGACTTTTTGTCCTGTTATAAGAAAGTTTTGTTTAAATTGAAATATTTTAACTTGCATTAGAACATCCTGTCATTTTGAGGCATTCATAAAATTTCTCTACAAGGGCCAGTCTAATCACATTCTACAGAACATTACAGCTCTGACTTTTCAACTCAACTGACTTCTTGATACAGCTGTGCTTCCTACAAATTCCCTGGGAAACATCCCCCCACTTGCAACACAAATACCTTTTTAGGGACCTTTAGAGATGAATAAACTGATCTCTAATAAATTGATCTCTAATAGTCTTTCTGTATTCTGTAAGGAGGAAACAATAGTGAAAAGCCAAAGTAACAGGAGCTATAGATAAAAAGCAGGAGTGAAGACTACTCTCCTACAGACTACATGAAGCCTACTACATGATTTTGGTATTACGCAGCACAGACAACAGAGCAAATTCAAAGGCACAAGTAAAGACTGCCCTGAAAATAGCTCTAGTTCAAAGTTCAATGAAATGCTCAAAAAAGTTCACCTGAACATAATAAAAACACTAACTGTAAAGATGGCTGAGCACTGGAAGAGGTTAGCCTGAGAGATTAAGCCTCCATCTTTGGAGATACTCAGAAAAACAAAAATCATCTGGACATGCTCCTGAGCAATCTGCTCTAGCTCAACTTGCATGCAAGCTAGGACTAGGTAACAGAGCTCTCTTCCAACCTCAACTATTCTGTTAAGAGCTAACTCAAGTTTCTTTTCCAGAAAACTTCCACTTCAAAATTTCTTGAAATCTTACTTTGGTGGGTTGTAGCTTCTCTTCAGAGATCAGGATCAGTACTTGTCCCTACTACTGGTGAGAATGGTGCTTCCTGTTTCTAGAGTACAATCTAAAGCTGTCATTTGGCTTCTTAGAAGCTGCCTCAAAGAGTCAAGCAGTCTTTCAGCAAGATGATGTAGGCAAAATTAAGAACAGCACAAGAATACACAAAACCATTACCTGGAAGCTTCCAATTAGTTGCATTTGTTAACAAACAAAATATTTCTCCTTTTCCATCTTTTTAACAGGGATCTGCCAAGCAAGCAGCTCACCAAAAATCTTTTGATGCACCAATCATTGTAAGTGCTCATTTATGAACAGAGCAGCACTGCAGGATATGTAGCCCTTAGGAGCCCCTTGATTTCAGATTCATCACTTCAAACTATTGGTACAAAAGCAGGAACTTCTTAAAAATGAAATAAACTCCCCCCAAAAAGTTAAAGCACAAAAACCCCACAGAAATTGAAACTGAGGGTGTTCTGATTTAAAGCGGGAGAGAACCTTGCAACCCATCTGTTAAGAAAAAATAAAACCAGTAATGCTACTGGACTTCCTCTTACTATGTCCTTGTTCTTACAAGGACTACAAAACCATTACTCATGCTTTGAGCTAAAGGACCTTATCTGTCTTGTTTTATAAAATGCCACATTTACAGAACCACAGAAGGTCCATATGTACATTGGCATATGACAACCTGACAGTACAGAAACTTGAAGTCAATTATCGCCTTGCAAAGGCAAATAATACACAGCGAAGAACCGGGTATCTGGAGACATCTTTAAACTGTTTTCAGATCAAAATCAAAATATTCCATATTTTAACAACTTCTTACCTGATGGGTTAACCTTTGTGTTAGCAGTGGCAAAGAGTCTGCCACAAAGTGAAACTCATCAGGTGTTATACTCTGGCAGCAGTTGGCAGCGATAGCTAGTGCATTCCTTTGTGCATTTATACTGAAGAACTCCAGATAGAGCAAACAGTCTGCCAACCCACCCTATAACAAAACAAACAAACATTTTCACTCTCAGTACTGCTGAAGTCCCAGAAAGTTGTTTTCTTATTCCATCTTCACACAAGATGACCAAGACATAGTGCTGGCAGAGGCAAAACTGCCTTTTTTTAATTTTACTTACTGCCTGCAGAATGGCTTTACTGTGCCTGCGTGACAACATCTCTAGGGCTGTAAGCGCCTGCTCTGCCACATCAATGCACTGGATAACTTGCAGCTACAAGAAAACAAAAAAGCTTTTACATCAATTTCTAAACTGATTTCCAAAAAAAATCATCCTGATTAACACTTGGACACACATCCTCTACTAAGACTAATATGCTAATAATGAAGCCAGCTGTGACCAAGTCTGATAGTTTAAGGCTACCTCAGCCATAGAGCTACTCCAAGAGGCAACAGCTCATTTAATTACACATTTTGTATGTTTGCAACACCAATCCAACAAAAAGTTCTCAGTGAAAGAGAGCACTTTTCAGTAAGGGTGGGAGCAAAGATTAAGCCTGGCTTTAGAAGCTTCTCATGCATTTAATATTATCTTGTAAGCCATGAAAAAAGCCACTGTCTTAATGGCATTTCCTAAAGTTAAAACCAAAGATATAATCCCCTCACGCTGTTTTATCACCGTTTTGATTTCATTTTACCTTTTCCAAGAAGACAGGAATTGCATCTACCACTACAGCAGATGATCTGGGAAGTGCTTCCATCATGTATGTTAAGGCCCGACATGCATGATTCATCTATTAAATATACAGATATTTGATTTTAAATTCAGATAACTTTTTAATATTTCAGAAGTTTCTTAAATATTACAAACTACTTACAATGTCAAAGTTGTGCTCCATCTGCAGCAGTGTTATCTGTTAAAAAAAGTATTGTTTGTTTAGAAAAACATATCTAGGTATCATCATAAAAAGAGTACAAATCACTAGCATAGCTTTTGACTCAGGATTTTGAATGTTAGTAAGAATTCCGAAAGAAACCCTGCCTATTCTTGAGCTATTAAAAAATTAATAGGACTATCAAAATTTAGCAAAACACCCTCTCAAAACCAAACAGTAAGATAGATACACATACACACACTTAGAAGAAAATATAAATAATGATGATTTAATTTAAGCAAGACATGGAGTGAAATATTATATCCTCCAACAGAAATCTGAGATTAAATCTTTACCAAAGCTGGTACAACACTCTTGACTGGAAATCCTCCTAATGTTTCTTCATTTCCCATAACCAACAGCTGGCACATCTCAATCACTGCCTGTAGTTGCTGACTTTCATCAGTAGCTTGGAGACCTTGTAAAAGCTGTTGAGCTTTAGAACCTAGATAGCCAGAAAAAAAAGTTAAGAAAAAAGGTATTAGAAAGTGTTCAAGAGAACTGTTATGCTCTACTTCTGCCAGAGTGGAAGACCAGAGATAGTTTGTTTTCCTCTGTATTTGCAGTTTCATTTCCTTTCCCTGTCATGAAAAGGGGGAATAGGGAAGGGAGACAAAATCTCACTCTTGGCTGCCTTTCCAGTGCAGACTGGTCAGCACAGGGAGTCCACCACACTGCTCAGCACAGCCATCTTGCCAACCTACAGCAGGTGCCAGAACCCAAACCATCCCACCTTTGTGCAGCAAAGGACTTTGCAACACCCCCCAGTTAATACAGCACATGGAGCACCCATGAGACCCCATCCTCTTCTTGGCATGCAGTGTAACAGGCTGCCTCTGGCTCTCCTGGGAAGCCAGACTTGGACTGGAAGGTGCACATCTCATCCAGCTGCATAGCGCAGACCTGGTGCAACAAGTCTAAGGACCCACGTTCTCACTGACACAACGTCTGAAGGAAATTCCTTCTGTCCGAAACCTAAGACACTTTTGAAACTAAAACCAATGTAACTTATAACTGACATCTACTAGTTGTTCTAAAGCTAGCTTAAGCATTTGTTTAAAGCTAGCAAAAAACCCAAGGGGGTTGGAGAGGTCTTTTGTTAAGCAGCCCATCATGCAAAAGAAAAAGATAAGGAAGGGGTGAAAAGGCAAGAACCCTCCCTTCCCCACCTAGACAGGAACATTAAGATGCCCCAAAAAACAAAAGCAAAGAAATACAGCTAAGAAACTTTTCTTCGTCAAAGGAAGACAAGCAAATTAAAATTGCTAACAAGTGGTCTAGCACTATCATGGCATACAAGTCTCCAAAATGTAAAATACTATATTAAACTATGAAGCTAATACAAATATTAGATTTACTATTGGCTGAATTCTACTAGTCTGGAAGTGGAAAGAATTAAGTCAAATTAGACAAACTTTGCTTACTAGCTCCACTTCCAATTGTCCTGTGGAAGAGCTGCGACATCCGAGGACCAAGAGGGCCAAACAGGTGAGGAGGAAGACCCCTAGCCTCTAATAGAGCTAAAAGCAAACAGAGGATAACAGCCATTGTCAAAGCTTCTACATATATTTTTAAAAGCTTAAATTCTGTGATGTTATCATTTAAGACTACTAGAATTTTGATACTTTAAGAGTTAGGATTAGATGATTGCAGCTACCTCGATTTTGAAAAAACACCAAAAAGATAACCCTAAAGGAACAAGTATCTAATTTTTATTTGTATCAGAACATTAAGGTCCTTTACGAAGCCACCCGCTGAGTTTGCACTGCTGTGTATTCCACAAAAGTCATCTATTAAACTGTTATAAGCCTAGAGCCAGAACAGCAGATACATCAGGCTGTAATTTGAAATCTGAACCTAAACTACACAGGATAGGTTAAGGTTATCTTCATGTTTTCAGGACCTGCAGGCACTACTACTCTGAAAAACAGGTTCAACAGCTTTATTTGCTGATGAGCAGGAGGGAAGAACTCTGCTAAGTATAAGCAGGGGTTTTTTTTGGTTGATTTTCAACACTTTACAGTACTGTTACTTAAGCTAAACTAAGTGGGTGATTTTGATTTTTATTGTAGCAACCATGACCATTGCTGATCAATAAAATAATAATTAATAGTGAAAACCAGTTTAGCCCAATATTCCTAATGCATACCTATACTTACTGAGAACTATAAGCAAGTGAACTGATACTAACAACACTCACTTCCACATTAAATATCCAGATTAACAAAAACCTGTCATTTGCAAGGGAGATCATGATCTCAGGACTCCCTGCAATGTAGTAGCAAAATCATTAGACTAGTTGCAGGACATGCAAACTGAGTTTAGACCTGTCATATGTCATACTCTCTGGTTTTGAGAGACCAGACTCCTTTAGCCCAAGCACAAAAGCAAGCATTTTAAGAACATTCAGACTTATTTTGGTCAAAGCTTACAGCAACATGGGTATCAATGACAAGCACAAAAAAATATGTTATCCAGAAGCAGGCAGAGAACAGTAGGCCTAACCTACTCTCTAAGCTTAAAATATGCTTGCAAAGAGTATTGTCATATTTGAGCTTACACACTTAGTAGGACTGAGCTCTCAGTTCCCCCCGCCCCCCCAGAAAACCATCAGTAGTAGGGGATTACAGATCATTTAAACGAATAAAGACACTATCCCACCCCCCTCCACACATCCTTGCATCTTTTGTGAATTAAGGCTTGTAAATCCATACTTCAGAATTACTGTGAGCAAAACCATATTCAGACAGTGAAACAAAGTACAGCCTTCCCACTTGGATCTCATACAGAATTTGTAAAGGTATGGTTATTTATAGATTGCTAACGACCAAAAAGGGTAAATTAGTGACAACTTTTATACCTTGTAGTCTTCCCATCTCAGAATCATCTGACTCACTTTCTCCAGAAGTTGTCATACCTACAGCTCCAGCAACAGAACTAGAAGCTAAAGGAACAATAAGAGATTAATACAAGTTACAATGTCTTTAAAGCCACAAAACTCACATCAAAAAAAGGCTCCGCCATCAAAAGCATGCTCTGCATTTAACACTGCCAGCAACAAACTCCTGTAAAACTTCAGTTTAAAACAGACCAGTCTAGAGGACTAGTACTTTCCAAAAGCTGAAGAGAATGGTTTTATCAGCACAAGATAATGAAAAAAATACAGCTAAGTCCACAAAATTAAGTTTCTGACAGATTTACCTGTATCGTTAATGAATAAATACTTTTCTTAATTGAGTATTATGCGGTACTTAGTTTCCATTACTTCTTTTTGTACTGGTGTAGCCACCTCTAAGCATATAATGCTTCATGTTTTCTACCATTCAGCATAATTACTGCACAGCTCCTTTGAACTCACTGATTAGGACCAGATGATAAAATTATCTAATAGAACTGTGCAAGTAACGGCATGCAACTGATCACAAATTTCTCCAGTCCACACACACTTGCAATTGCAACAGAAAATCTGTAGAGTACTTATGAATAGTTTCAACAGAGCTTTTACAGGTAATGCATGCCTTCTGTATTCTGAACAGTTGGATGTCTTTTCAGTTGATTTATGTAGCATCAGCTGAAATTAGTTTTTTTAAAAGTAGCAGAAGCTTAAAAACTAACATCTGGATTACTGGATATAGTTTGGATACTACAAAAAAGCTGAAACATGTACCAAATAGCCAAAAAATCATACTTGAATGTAAGGGTCCCTCTCACTCAAAAACCTTCCAACATTATTTACCAGCTTAAACAATTTCTCTTCAGAACTTAATCTATTTAACTATTTTTAAATGCAAAGAATTTTATGCTAGCAACTATGCTAAAAATTCTTCAGTTGGAATTCCTTCTTACCTGCAGCTCCCTGGGGAGGCTCATCTGTCCGTGCAGCTGAAGAGTTAACTCCATCCTGGTTGTTGTCAGGATCAGCCATCTTCTCCTGTCGGCGAGCTTCAGCTGCTCCTCTTTTGCCCAGGCCAGAGCCTCGCCGACTAAAGGTTCAAAAAACAAAGTTTCAGACTTCATGAACTAAGGTAAGAGATTTATTAATGTAAGTCTACTAAAGACTACCTAATGTTTCTGCACATCACTGCCACAACATTGCACAAACAAGCAATTTGTGGAGGAATCACTCTTCATAAAATTATCCAACCCTTCTGTACACTCCCTGCCCTGCACCATGGCAATGATTTGTTTACACTAAGGCATTACAGACAGGTCCTTACATTATACATTTCAAGACCAGGCAGTCTACTAAAATATGACAGCAAAAATGAGCAAACTAAAATGACTGTTAGTTATAAATCACATACACATTTGAGAAGGCCAACGATGGAGTAATCATCTTCAGAGGAAGTTCTGAACTACTGAAAGCAAGAAGAGTACTCTGACATTCAACTTGGTTTTCAGTGTCAGAACAAGTTTGAGAGGATGAGCCTATTTAGATTTGCAGTTTTAAACACTACAGCCTTCATCATTACAAATACATATGCCTTCAAAGCAAACAGTCAAATTCAAAGACACACTTGACAACAAAATCAAGACTTCAGAAGTGGTTTTTTTAATGGTGTGGAAGAGGGAAAAACGAATGTGCTAGAAGTACTAAACAGTCTAGGCATAAGACCAAAAATAAGGCTTGTTAAGGCTTCCTGCACCTAGTCCCACAATATATGCAACTACAAAAGTTTATTGCATCACAGGATACATTAACTCTCCCCTCCCATTTAATCTACCAGCTGTTTAAAATTACTAATTTGGGACTACTTCCCCTCCTACTTCTACTAGCAGGAAGTACATTAAGTACTTAGATGCTCAGCTCAGACAAAACTGCTGACAAGCTGAGTCAGCTTCACAATGCACCCTACTAAAACTGACTCTTGTGTGGCACCACAAAGTCTTGTTTTTCAAAACAATTATCTATTTCACTATTCATGATGGACAGGAGTTCAGCACTACTGTCTGGTTACACACCTTTCTAAGGACAGGATTACTTATGTTTGTGAAACTGGCTTTGGGTGTTTCTCTTCCTCCACAGCTGAGGGACTTACTGGAAGTCTGATGGTGACAGATTCTATGTGCTAGCCGTGACACCGGTGTACAGAGTAATCCAGCAGGCCTGAAAAGTTACAGCCACTTCTACAACAGCCAAGTCAGAGACAGCCAAGGCCAATTTTCACGCATGAAAATGACATGAATACCAACTCACCACAGTAATCAAGTTTCATTTGTCTAAGTTTTACCTGGTGCTAGCACAGGAGCCCGTGGTCTTTTGCCGTGTGCTCCGCCGTAAACTGGGGAGCTCAGCAGGTGGTGATTCACTGCGCTTCTTTGTAGATTTTCTTAGGCCTGTGCAATACGTGAAGAATTGAGAGTAGATCAGTCTTTAAATACAGAGCAGTTCTACAAAGAAATTCAACTTTGGTGTACAGGAAATCTCCACATAAAAGAACAGCTTCTAAGTAAGAACCACATTAAGCCCACATCAATTTTAGACAGCTTACACTGAACTGCTGTAACGGTAAAAGAAAGGTTCAGACATTTACTTTTACTCATTGACTTAAGGAATACTGAACTCCCAAGATCTTATGTAGGCACTTTTTACTAAACAATATACTACAGCTATATCATCTTTCTCATGCTAAACAGGTATTACATTATGGGATACAAGTGTATTATTTCTATGTTCAAACAATTGAAAGAAGATGCTTTAAACAGAAGAAACTACATTTCGAGAGGCAAGGCAGTGGTGCTTGCAATACCAAATTTTAGTCAGTTTTACTCACACTAATATGGCTTAAAAATAACTGTCTTCAATCAGAAGCATGCTCTTCTCCAGGAGTCAAGCACTGTCAGTGCTGAGATCTGTCCCATGTATTATTTGTGTTCCTATTTCAACTACAGCCCTTCAGCCCCTCTTAGTGTCAGAAGGCCATCCTTGATGTAAATAAGCAAGCACATCCTCACAGCTTTGGAAAAGGAGTTCCAGTGTTTAATTGACAAGTATTTGCACTGTTGAAAACTGACCCAATTGATAACAATTTTCTCTAAGTGACAAAGCCATTGTTCTGGTAACATCCCACCACAAACCAGGTTAAACACACAAAAGTTATATGCAATATAACATTCTCAGATGATTCTCAGCAGGCTTACTATCAGGTTGAAATATCCAATGGCAGCTTCCAAAGCACAAAACTGATCGTTTACAATAAAAATCAAAAGATTTTATCAGGCCCAGTCTGACATTGCAGCGACCCCATCTACACACCCCCACAATAAATAAATATAATAAAAGAGGACATTGTAACATTGATTTCAGACATTATTACTAAAACAGATGTAAACAATTTTGAAAAGTAAGTTAGATCACTGCTCCCTCTTCTGGCAACAAAGCAGAAATAAAACATACTTAAACATGCAATGCATTTGAGTTCAGAAGTTATCAAACTAGCTCCTATTTCCTTAATCCTAAAACATTCCAGGAATCCACAGTTGTGGTACTGTGGGATGAAATGATAACTGTGCAGCCTCTGACTGGATATTTAACAGAAAAGGAAAAGTGATCCATAAAACTATTACTGATCTGGCCAATAGTGTGTCCTTTCAAACACCACAGCATATTTGACCCAGAAACAAAATGCTGTGTGCAGTTAAGGTCTAGGCAGACAAAGGTTAACCTGATATTCACGTATTTACCACACACTTGGCTTAGCAACTCAAATTTGGCAACCTTAAGAAAACAACAATGTTCTGTATTTAAAAGCCACCAAGCACTGAACTGAAGCAGGCCAGTCACTTGAATTTCCACATGGTCTGTACATATAGAACATAGGTAACTTTTTTGAATATTCAAAAAGTAGTGGCATTTTTACTACATATGCTTTGAAACCAAAACTGTAAGCTGAAGTTACCACAATACAGTGACTCAAACCTTAGTTACATATAGTATATGTAATACTGGGGAGGAATGGGACAGGTGTGACAGAAGAAAACATATTGTAAGGTAGAGCTACAAGACAAAACTCATTTGAAATGGTTGCAGCAGGATCCCATGCCATAGCTACACTTCCCAAGTACTCAGAAGTACAATGATACATCAAAACTTCCCTCAGAGCCAGCTGTATTTTACACTAGAAAATACATTCTTCAACTGGCACTAGGTATAGCACTGTACTACTCCACAGGAAACGTGTTTGCCCCACTAAATTCAGAGACAGACCTTTCTCATATATAACACATATGGAAAACTAGGTTACTCAGTACCTGTAACGCTACTGTGAAACTCTAAGTGAAATGCTTTACATTAGAATAATAAATTAATCATCTTCATACAGTAGAGTTCACTGGGGAAAAAAAGACATTTTAATCCTTCATGTCAGCACACCATTTACTATTTCAAATCTGTGGGTAGTCATTTTCAAGCAGTCAAACCTAAATTAGGTAACTTCATATTAGCTTAGTAACTGGCTATTGATGAGACACCACACATCCACTGTAAGTGAAGACTGACTTAGCAGAAATCCTGTTTTGATACAAGCTAAGGGCAAGAGTTTCACAAAGCAGCAGAGCCAGCTTAACAGCTTACTGTCATTTAAAAGTATGGCCCATCCATCTCTTATTTTCCCCAAATCAATTCCAAGATGTATAAAGCACACATCTGACACACACTTTCTTGTTTTAGTATTCTGTCCATTTGGTGAGCTGAGCTTGCTTAAGGGTCAGATGAGTGCAGACACCATCAAGCAGTAGGACAAAGATGCAACAAAATGGGTTGTCCTTTTCCAGAAGTGGCATTAAATTAGCTGAGCCATCTCTAAACTGAACTGCATCAGAGGGTTGTAGAGAATGTACAGTTACCAGCTACTGCTTGGTGGGTGAGCTGCAGAATACATCACACCTTGAGCATCCAGAAACATTGAGCACATTTTCTTCTGCTGCACAAGAACATTCTACTTGTCAGGAGATCTATGCACTTCTTTTCCCAAGTCTTTACTTTTCTGTCTCTGAGCATCTACCAGGGTACAACTTCCACCTCCCTCTATTAATTTTAAAGCTAAAAGAGAAAGCAAAGGAAGTCTCACAGCATGTTCCCTTCCTGCTGTTCAATGCCACTCTGCCCTTAAGAAGCCTTCTTAATCAACTTTAAGTCCCTCTTACCACCTGCATCTTTTGCAAATCCTTTGAGTCTTCCCAATACCCTAACTTCAGGACTGCTAATTTCTTCAGACTGAGCCTTCTTTCCTTCACACACATTGTCATTAAAATTTGGGATAGCCAGCACAACCTCCAAACTGAAGGTTGGTCCTGTGTCTTTAGGAATTGCAGGAGGCTGAAAGTGGCGAGTATTCACCAGTAAATAGAGCACTACCAGTGTCCAGGAAAATGAGATTAAAGATGCCCTGTGTATGCCTGATGGAGGAAAGCATGAGTCAATCTGTCACAGACAGACAGCAAGGGCTGTCAGAGGAATTGATTTGGTGTTCATCTCCAGAAGTTGTTTATTCAGTACTATTTCTGTAATAGAGAGAGCAATTGTCACAGACTCACAGAAAGGCTAGGGCTGAAGCAACTTTCAGAGATCATCCAACCCCACTGCTACAGCAGGTTCGCTGGTCATGTCCAGGCACGTTTCGAGTATCTCCAAAAAAGCAGACTCCACTGTCTCTCTGGACAGCCTGTTCTACTGCTCTGTCACCCTCAAAGAGGTTTTTCCTCTTATTCAGTGGAATGTCCTGTATTCAGTTTGTGTCCTCTGCTGTTTGCCCTGGTGCTGGGCACCACTTAAAAAAGTCTGGCCCCAATCTCTTGACAACCACCTCTGAAGTATTTGTATGCATTGGTAAGCCATCTTTTCTCCAGGCTAAACACGCACTGATATTTCAGCCTTTCCTCACGAGAGGTACTCCAGTCTCCTCATTACCTTCACAGCCCTCCACTGGACCTTTTCAGCAGTCCCTTGTCTTCCTTGACCTGGGGAGACCAGAATTAGACACAGCATCCAGGTGAGGCCTCACCAAGGCAGAGTAGAGGAGCAGGATCAACTTCATTGATCTGTTAGAAGTGCTCTTCCTAATTCACCCCAGGACTCTGTTGGCCTTCTTAGCCACAAGGGCTCACTGCTGGCTCATGCACCACCTGTTCTCCAGCAGTGACCCCAGGTCCTTCTCCCCAGAGCTGCTTTCCAGCAGGTCAGCTCCTAACCTGCACTGATGTGTGACCCTGCACTTGCCTTTGAACTTCATTAGGTTCCTCTCCACTCAACTCTGCAGCTTCTCCAGGCTTAGCTGAATAGCAGCACAGCCTCTGGTATATCAGCCACACCTCTCACTTCTGTATAATCAGACTTGCTGAGGGTGCATTCTGCCCGCTAATCCAGGTCACTGATGAACCAGAGGAACAGGACTGAACCCAATATTGACTGCTGGGGAACACAGGCAGCTACAGGCTTCCAACTGGACACTGCATTGTTGATCACAACCTCTGAACTCTGCCATTCAGCTGGTTCTCAACCTAGTCCATTGTCATTCAGCTCACCCACACTTCCTGAGCTATGAGGATGCTACAGGAGACAGTCCAAAGCCTTGCTGAAGTCAAGACAGACAACATCCACTGCTCACCCTTCATCTACTCAGCCAGCCATTCCATCACAGCAGACTACCAGACTAGTCAAGCATTACTTCGCCTCAGTGAATCCATGTTGGCTACTATGGATGACCTTCTTTTACTTTACATGCTCAGAGATGACAATGCAGGATGAGCTCTTCCAGCATCTTTCCAGAGACAGAGGTGAGACTGACCAGACTATAGCTCCCTGGGTCCTCTTCCTTGCCCTTTCTGAAGTGACATTGGCTTCTCACAGACATCTCTGCTTTTCTCCATGACCTTTCAAAGATGGAGAATGGCTTAGCAGTAACATCTGCCAGCTCTTTCAATACTTGTAGGTGCATCCCATCAGGGCCCATAGATTCGTGAGTGTCAAGTTTACCTAAATGATCTCTAATCCAAACCCCTCAAAGAAAATCAGGTTTAAGCATCTTATATTTAGGACCTGAAAAAACTCAGAAGTAAATTTCAGAATTAAAGCAGAAGCAAGGCTTTCTTATGGCAGACATATATTACTTATGCCCTGACATCATCCCATTTTGCATGCCAAGCATTCATGTTTATGAGTCAGAAGGAAAATATATTCAAACAGGCTAAACCTGAAATAGTGCAGCCTAACAGATCAAGCTAAAAAATCTTAACTTCACATTTAAGTGTGTTTACTTGTCAGCACTTTTTTAAGAAAGATTTTGTTGTGCAAAAGCAAAGTTCTGAATACAGCTGTACTGAAATCACTTACTAAGTCTGAATGTATTACCCAAGTCAAACAAAGTTAGACAAACTTTCACAGTTCATAACCTAGAAAGCCCTTCATCTGAAGTTCAGAGAGGCAATCAGGAGTGATTTACTTGTTAGGACTAGAATTTTAGACTTCAGATTGGCTCCTGGGTGAGGCTGCTCTTCTCACTAGTTGAGATAGGGTAAAAAGAGCTGTAGCAGAGGAAGGCAAGACAGCCTCCTGTCCTTGTAATACTCCACTATTACCCTCCCTCAGTACCAACCCAGACATCCCCAGCTCTTATTAAAGACCCACACAGCCTGTCACCACAATTAAAGTATCTCCAAGATAGCCATCTTACTACCTCAATCCCAAATCCACAATTCCAAGGCTGTAACTACCATCACCCAAGCCAGCACAATCCCAAATAAACTAATTCAGAGCTATTTTCTGACTCTTCTCTCTCTCACCTCTGCCAAATCCCTCAAAGCCAGGAGTTATCTACCATTCACACTCCATCTTTATGTTCACATGGCTTTTCAGTGCATACACCAATAACCTCCCTAACTCCCCAAATCTCCAAGTATTAGGTAGAAACTTCCCAGGCAGGGACAGATATCCTAAGTTACCCTGCTCTTAGCACTGTCCCAGCCACTGTTGCCAGCTTCTTCCTACTTAAGACAATACACAAAGGACAGCAAAGATTTCCCCAATAATCAAAACATAATTAAGCTTGATTTTTATATTGTTACATAATCAGTAACATGACCCAATTAGCAATGTTTAAAAAGCCCCTACAACAGATATGGCCTGAAAGGGATGTGAAAATAGTCAAGTCACAAAAACAAAATAAGAAACTTGCTTTCTTCCTTCTTCCCCCTTTCCCCCATGAATATTCAACTACTCAAATGTATGTGAAGAACTTTAGTGTAGCCTGTTTTATTATTCCAACATGTTCTTTGGTTGTTATTTGGTGGTGTCACCGCTCTGTAACAGAGACTGCTGTGTAGAGCTGAAAGTCACCTGGGCTGGATTTAACACCTATTTAGCTATCCAGGAGGATAGGACAAAAAACCTCAGGGTATTCTCCTCATTCTCCTCCAGCACGTGAAAAACTTCTGCAAAGACAGCAGCCATGTTTCTCTTCATTCTTTTCTTAGTAGAGTAAGTCAGATCAGCTGCTCTAATTTTTCATTCAAAGATCACAAACCCTAACAATGATTCTTGTACTCCTTGAACTGCATCATCTCCAGAAGGGAACAGTATTGCATCTATATAGACATGACTGACCAGATGGAGCTTTGAGAACCTGGGGTAGTGGAAGGTGGCCCTGCCTGTGGCAGGGGGTTTGAAATGCGATGATCTTTAAGATCCTTTTCAACCAAACCATTCCATGATTTAATGTTAGCCTGAGTAACTCCCCCTCTCCTCCCAATTATTTTCCTTGAACCACTTCCACCTATCATTTTCCTGAAGTCACTGCAGTTATGTTTGCTTTTTTGTTTATCTCCCACTAATTCTATAAGCCTTATTTCAGATTTCTCCAAACATGTTTCATAACATATACACTTATAAAAGCCTACCAAGTTTAAGCTTTTAGTTTCTACACAGAATTACTATGGTTTCTATAGATTTGTTACCAGGTAGAAGGGTGTACACCTCACTTTCATCTAGATCAACCTTTGCCTTCCTGCTTTACCAAGCCCCAGGGTGTTAATGCTTGTGTGAGACATCACTTTTTCCTGCTCCCTTATCCTCTAGACCAGGTTACTGGTCTGCTACAGAAAACAAATTTGAACTTACCCATTCTTTCTCAAAAACCTACCCTTGTTTTCTTCATATTTTCATGACACTTCTGAGCATTATGCAAAATGCATGTTTTGTTAAAATACTTCAAATTTTTCCGAATAGTTTGAAAGTATACGTCACACACACTTTGTCTTCTTTAAAAAGACTAAGCTGACAGTAATTATTGATTCCAAGATCACTTCAACCTGTTGTCAAAGAGCACTATTTGAAAGGCTGAGACTGTTGGAAACATCATTCAAGACTTCTCTTCTAGGTTGGGCTCATACAGTGATATTTGGTGATCAATATTTACTGGAGTAAATTTTGCTGCAATCTATGGTAAAGTAAAGAGGCATTAGACATTTTAGATTTCCTAATATCACCTAGTACTTTTCCCCTCCCTCAAATGGAAATGTCATCTACAGAAAATAACTTGGTTCTCTATCACATGTAGAAACATCTCTCACCATGCTTTGTGCCCCTTAGCAGTGACATTTTACACGCACACCTACAGTCCCCACTGACTTGGTTTTGTCACATCTATTTGAGCATCTTATCTTCCAGCAAAAAACTTTTTGCTCTTCTATGACCTGACAGTTAAGTCAAAGTATCTTTCTCAGTTCAGTTTTTGCAGTAACAGTTTAGCCTCACATTCTCAAGGCTGTTTTTCAAGGTACACAAGACATACACACACAGCCCTTTACATTGTGCTATTCTACCCTTCCCCCTCTCACTCCTTCAAGAAGTTTTGTAACTTTTCACATGAATTACTCTCTGCCTTCATCTTCTTGTTCACCTGCTGGAGGTTAATTCTTTCTCCTTCCTGTTGCCTTTCTTTGCTGCCTGTAGCCTGACTTATCTCAGAACTTGTTGGTCATTACCATTGTGCCCTGACTTGTACTCACTTCCCTCTCCTTCCACCCCATGCAAATTCAGAATTTTGATTCTGGAATTCATCACCTGTAGCCCTGAATCACAGAGCAGGTAAGAAAAAAAAAAAAAAACTTTGCTGTAAAGCAAATAACTCCTCTCTCCTTCCCAAATGCCATTCTTCATCTGTTAGGTCATTCCAGAATCAATACTCCAGTCACACACATTAGCCAAAACACACCTGTTAAATTTAATTGACCGATGCTGATTATACAGAAGAACAGCCAGTTGCTTTTGATTATTTCACCTATTTCCAGCATTAGTATTAGCTATGGATGTGCTCTAGCTGGGACAAGCTACTTGTAATCATGCCTAAGTAAAGGAACAACAGTAAGCTTGCTTAGGAATCCAACCTCTTACATCAAGTTTTAGAGAATTACATGCAGTACATAAATCATTCCATACACAAAGGCAGCAAAACACATTTAAAAAAAAATTGTTCAAGACAGAGCTATAAGCATATCTGCATATTAGCAAGCAGGTGCTCTGCTTGGAAACAGCCTACATTTCTCAGTGATCATGTTCAGGAACAGTAGCTGCTACACAAACTCAGCACCAGAAAGAAGCCGTACTTTGTAAGAACAACTTAAAGATAAAGTGATTAATATCCCTAGGACTACGTACACCAGGTTTACAAGACTAGAGTTCTTAAACATCAGATTCTCTCAATAAGGAAGAATCAGGAATCTAAGTCTCAAAGAAGAAGCCACATATGATCTATTTGTTTTCCAGCATTTATCATTCCCACTTCAGAAGACTTAAGAAAATGTGGGGGAATAAAAATCTGACAAGAGGAATATAATCAAGAGTGTTTTATAACATATATGCCCCCATCACAACATCCAATTATTTTGCATGTATTTTATTTTTAAAATTGATCTTTTAGACACAGAAGCAATTAAATTTACAGAACACTGACTGAATCTAAATCGTCTGCTTTAGCTGTAAATAGTTTCAGTCAAAGCTTTACTTAACTCAGCAGAACATACTAAAAGTTAATTTTTCTAGGAAGATCACAAGCAGTTTGAAAAAACAGAAGTATTTGTTTAGAAGACTTGATTTTAAAACATGTGTTTATTCTTCCAGAAAAGAACAACTTACTTGCTAGCTTAGCCTGTAGTCCTGAAGGTCCAGGTTTTGATGTCTCCGACTTGGAAGAGCCTGGTAGAGACAGTTTTGTTTTAGGGAGACTGACTTTTGGGCTGAATCGAGCAGCCCAGTCAAACTTTGAAGAGCCACCTGTTTTACTTGGTTCTTTGTCCCTGCTACTCCTTCTTGGACTAGGGCTGGATGCAGAACGGGAACGTCTAGCCTTACTCTGGTCCTTTCCCTGTTTCACTCTGGCACCCTGAGGAACAGTAGAAGAAGCAGAGGCAACAGCAGAAGAGGAGGAGGAGGTGGAAGCTGAAGAAGAAGAATCAGTGATGGTGCTACACCCAGCTTTGGCTGAGGTCACCGATTTTGAAGCCAGCTTGGAGACTTTTGCTGACTTTTCTTCAGTGCCAGTTGATTCAACTGATGACCCACTCTTTATACAAGACAGGTTCTCTGTCCTTTTCCTTTTCTGACTTCGGGAGCTACCAGCAGC
>WEZZ01005178.1:1683-16096 GCA_013400585.1 Chloropsis cyanopogon
TCATTTCCACATTTCTGTTCTGTCTATACAATTAGAACTGAAAAACTTCTAAAATTATTTAACCAAGAAGACTTTATCTGTATGAACATTTTGGAAATGGTTTTCCACCATTCACCCATACCTGGGATTGTTGATACAAAAGTCAGGGCACTGCTCTTATATTTCAAGTTAGCAACCAGTTGGGGGACAGAGAACTCACTAGCTGTTCACCATGTTCACATATATAGACAGTCCATGAAACACGTTCATAAGTTGTTAAGTGTTTTAACAGGAAAAAAAAAAATCAGGGCTAAGCTGTTTGGAAAGATCTGTTCAATGGAAGCAATTTGATCAGCACTGTGTGATTCTCATGGAAGCCAGCTTTTCCTTTGTAGCATGTTGAAGGAGGAGGAAGATAACTTTCAATAGATCCTAAGGAATACCATAAAGATGCACACTTCTGGCAGGGTTTATTTCTGACATTTGATTTGGACACAGGGAGTGAGAGATAAAGCATTTATGCTTCCTGAGAGCACCTGGCTGACAAGGATTAGTAAGGCACATCAGCCTGTGATGCAGTTTGTGATACCAGGGGCTGAGGCAGATCAAGCAGATGTTGGCAGATCAAATTAGGCTCCCTCTCTGTTGAAATCCAGTGGGTAATATAATCCAAGGAAGAGCAGGTGCAACATATTCTGCTGTGTTTGTAAGAAATTTGCTTCAGTTAATCAGGCCAAATGCCAGTGCTGGGGGGAAGTTGGTAGCTAAGGACTATGTTAGGAATAAGGGTTTAGCCCAGAGAAAGGAGATTTTTTGCACAATAGAAGGATCTCTCTGTAGCCTTGAAGTAGGAACTTAAGTGGGTTCAGCACTTTTCTTGCTTTGTTTCTTGTCTACTAATGATTAATCTAAATGAGGCCACCCAGAATGAATTCCGTGGAACTTTCAGAAAACTCAGATATTATCCCTGTATTAAAACTTCCAGTAATGGAACAAGTATTACCAAATTATTTTTCTTACCTATTACCCTTAATCTGAGAAGCTTTTGTCTGCTACTTTCGTACTAATAGAAAAGGTTAAGAAGAGCCATACAATAAAGAAAAACCAGGAAAAGAAGAAAGAATTATTTTATTTGAAATTTCCCTCTAAGTCTGTCACTATTTCACAGTATCATGTGGAAAAGCATAGTTTTGGTGGTTTCAGAGCAAAGATTTTTTTGTCTGTGACTATCATGAACATCTTCTTACAAAAGGTACAAGGATCCTGATCCTCTTTTTCTGCTTCCTGAGAACAGGAAGGGTTTCATTTTGCCTTTGTAAATTACAATACTATTTTTGCTATGATTTTCATAACTTGGTGAGATTATTCATGCAACATTGTATTACAATCAACAATTTTAAGAATTTACAAGTTTCTCCAAAATGTTTAGAAGAGGCAGCAGAAAGGAGTACTTTTTTCCTTCAGACAAGAGTACTTCAGCTTACTTCTGAGTCATCTTATGCCAAAACAGTCTCAGCTGAAAAGGCAGTTCATCAACAAAGGTATTTGGGAGAAGACAGAAAAACAAACATTTCCCATTGACTTCAGTGAAGCTAAGCTTCACTAAAGGCTTTCACCCTAATCTGTGAGAAAAACTGAATCATTCATAATATAATTTTTGTTGCTGTTTTACGTAGAATTATCTGCCCAATGTGTTGTGAAGGACATGGCAGTCATGTATGGAAATGCATATAAAGATCTGAGGAAGTAGATTGAAAAGTTGGCAGATAAGGTAGAAGAGACAGCCAATAGAGGGAACTCAAATTGTACAGCAAATCTGAAAGAAGATGAATGGATAATTTAACAGCCATTCAGTTTTCAAGAAAGACAAAGCACAAACTACATTGCATCAGAAAAGGACTAGAAATGATGATGGATGAAACACTTCAAGTAAGTGTTTAACACAACAGAATCACAGTTGCCTGCAGAATTCCCAGCTGAGGTTAAATTCAAAGAATTAAATCGGTATACGAGACTGATATGATTTGAAGAATTTTTCAAAATCCATTTAATAGCAAGGCAGAAGACATTGATCAGCTGCTTGGTTAAAATGTTGGAAGGAAAGGAGTTAGAAACATTCTGTTCCCACATTCTGTCTCTCGCATGCTCTAGATGTAGAATCAAAACCATAAACAGCAGAGCTAAATAAGAAGTTGTTTATGAAATAATAACTCTTCTGAGCAAACCCTTGATTTCATGAAATTGTAAAGAACAACAGACAAATCCTTTGCAATGGTAGCAATACATCAGTAGAGCTACTTCAGTTGGTCCCATTCCTTCAGAATCATTCTCCCTTTGGCACCATAACATGCAATGGTCGGAGCACATTTTGCTACCAGGACTTCTGTACATACTTTCCTCCCTGAAGTACACAGCACATTTTACCAATGGTTAATCTTAATTTATAACCATCCCTCTGTAGTTTACTTCCAAAGGAGTACAGTATTATTCTTGCCAGTGTACCATCACCAAAAAGAAGCTTAATATTAATTCACAGTGGAAGAGCAGAACACTTGTGCATGTATTAGATCCCTTTCCAGTAATAACTGTCTTTCACTAACAGTTTTTAGAGAGAAGCTTAAAGAAACTCCTGTTTTCTACAAGGGAAATTAGTAATAGATTCATTTCTTCTAATGACATTTTTAGGCATCAGGAAAAAATTCCCTGACAGAAATGAAAATGTAATCCACTAATGCATTATGTACGTGATGACCTGGATCCTTCCTCATTAATCCTTAAAAGGAATAAACAAAGTCCCCTTCAACCACAAGGAGACTGCAATAATTTTTTTTCATGAACTCAACCCCCTCACAAATACTGTATTGTTTTGGTTTTTTTTTGCAGAACATAATGATTAAATACAGTCCTGAATCAGTAGGGCAAATAGTTAATTCATATACACACACAGTCCCTTGACTTCATAGAAGTTCATAGAAGTTAATCCCTACATCTTCTCTGTATCACTTATCTTCTGTATTCTACTATGGAAGGTAGAATTCTAGCAATTTTTTTGGGTTTAGTATATGGACACACATGGAGAAATACTTATGGGTTTTCTAAACAACTTCCACAAAGTATTTGTATTATGAAGATAAAATCTGTGGATGACTGCAGCACAGGTTCCCTTTTATCTGAACTAATCTGAAGTTCAAGGACTTTCAGATAGATGGCTCACCTTTGGCCTATGTATTCTCATGTGAAAGCCACTTCAGCAAAACTCAGGAGTCCAATTCAGCTTTGCTGTAACTGGTCATGACTCTCTTGACTTGAACAATGCTTCATATGCTTACACCGAGTCTGAATTTATCCCCATGGCTTCTCGGTCACTGGTCCTCCCTTCCAACTAAGAAACTGCCTACGTAATAAAAGTGATTCATTAGAAACCACTGGGTTCCAAAGTAGAGTGAACACTGAGACCTATAACTTTTTTATATGTGCTCAGTCATAAAAATGAATTTATATGGTCTTATTCCATAAACTCACTTTACAAATATTAGCCCCGCAACCATACTTTCATGAGCTGTAATCTTGTCAAAGCTCGTAAGTTAAGCAAGGTCAGAATTGGTCAATATTTGGATGAGAATCTCTGGCAGGGAGGGGGCAAAAAGAAAAGTCATGCAGTGTTTGTAAGTTAGGACATATTATGCTCCTCTTTAAAGAGATTTGGTACTAGTCTTGTAATACGACAAAATTTTGTATTTGCTTTAGCAATAGTTTAGCCTCTGACCAATCTGTGCTGCATCTTGGCAGTTTCACTAATATCCTTCCCCAGAGATGAAGGTGATGTAGCAGATGAAGTCTTCTTCCCTCCACTCCAACCCAGGAAGTTAGTACCCAGAGGTACAAACAAATGCCTCCACTGCTCCCCACCACCCTCTCCCTGAAGGGGTTTGTTTCTACTGCCACTGTTTCTGCATTCTATATGCTTTATCTACCAAAATGTACACCTCTATACAGAAGGGAAGAAAGAAAAACCAAACTACTCTGCCCTCCTTACCTTCTCCCACGAATAGCTTCCTCTGAGTAGCTTATGCTCTCCCCCATTTTGTGCTCTTCCTTCAGGCAGCCCTGTCCCTCTCCAGGTGCACACAATGTAGTGCTGAAGTGCCATTAACTTTTTCTTATGCTGGAGGAGCTTATATGTAAGTGGAGCTACACCTTGGGAGAGAATGCTGTGGGCAGAGTAGTACACAGCCCCAAAAGACATCTAAATAATTGAAGGTGCTAAGAAAAAGACGCTGCTATGCAGTAACTTTCTGACAAACAGCTCAGTCACACATCTGAGGAAATACATGGATGCAGAAGGGAACTGCAAACCTCTCTGGCTTTTCCCAAGGCTGGAGCAGGCAGTGCCTCCCCCACGCTTTATCACTCTGCCACTAAGAGCAGCTTTTACAGTAAAGGGGATAGAGTGGGAAAGGTCACCAACCTGGTACCTATTGCTGTGTGGCAAGGCAGCTGCACTGCAGTGCAAGGACTGCAAGTGAGCAGTGAAGCAGTGAAGTCCCAGGCCTCGGGAGATAGGAATTCCCCCAGGCTGGGGTTCCCTCTCCCCAGCCCAGCTGCCGGCCAGCTCCCAGCCTGCCCGCTGCACCAAGCAGGGACGAGGAACGGGGCGTTTCTGCACCTACCAGTTGATGGGGTGGTATCCCACATCAGACAGCTGGTGAAGACCAAGCCTTTTCCTAGGAAGGCAAGTAATAATTAAGGCATTAAGAACCTAGACAGATCAGAACCTAAGAAACTAGACAGATCATGAGTATTTCTGTTTGTAAGAGGCATGCATCAAAAATAATAGCATGGAGGAACAGTACGTCAAGGGCTTCTCATGCAATAAAATGGAAAGCAAAACCTGCAGCCAGGAGGTGGAAAACCCTGACAAAGCTACAGCCAAATAAAGAGCTTTGGGAATAAATTGGTGGTTTAATCCGGATCAGGAACAGGTGCAATGAATGTAATTCACTAAATGGTCCAGACCCTGCCAGAAGGGAGAGAAATGTGTTGCTTTTGAGATAATTTCCCAGAAGCTTCATAAAAGCAAATTGATTACTGGAGTTTAATAATTAAAACAGGGCCAGATATATAGTAATCAAATGAGTTTTTAATTACATCTCAAGAAGAAATAAAATCCAATTTGTGCACTTTGTATCAGAGAAGCCCTGCTGAAATGCTTTGGTAGCTGGAAAAAATAAAATAAAAGCTAATTTCCATAGGAATTATAGTAGTCAGTTTAATTAAAAGACTAGATCAGAATGAAAAAGTCCCAAAGTGAAAGGATACTAAATACAGAAGCAGTGGTTCAAACATCAAATCAATGTCTGAATAAAGACATTTTATAGACCAAGTGCAAAATCTGCACTGTCAAGTATCACTAATCTAAATTAAGGTGTAACAAAATAAAGTTTCTTAAAATTACACTATATATTTTGTACGTATTCCATTTAATTAATTGCTGGTGCTATGGTTAAAATTAATATCAAAGACATGGTTTATTCTTTCTTAAATACTCCTTATAATCTATTTCATCAAAGTTAATGTTAGTAGTTAACCATTCTTGTTATTTACCTGGTAGCCTCTGTTGCACCTGGGTTATTAGACTCTAATGTCCGCTTAGATCTATATTTCGAAGAAATATATGTGTATTTATTTAGAGATTTAAAATATGTTTACAGCTCATAGGATAACAGTGATTACCACAGAACTGTGGGGATGCTTCCTGAATCTATTCCCAGCCTACTTGGGCTCCTGGTCCCTGCTGTAGTCAGTGCAAAGCTAATTGCTGTAAGCACCTCGAGCACTTGCCATCATCCTGGCACAGAACGGTGACAGGGCTGTCTCCTGCCATAAGCCATGGCAGATGCCAAGGCCTGGAGGGACAGGCGCAGCAGGAGGTCACGCCCAGACCTCTGCAATTGCTCCCTGGCACTAGGCTGGAAAACATCACGGGCTTGTGGTCAGTCTTGGCAAAAAAGCAAGGTTACAGAAAGGACACAGGCGTAGCTGAGAGCTGCACAGCCACACTGAGACAAAGTCTGCAGTCCCAGTGAGCTCCATCTTCTCCATGCTGCCTGTGGCTGCTATAGGTTCCCGGGTATAGTTTATATATATATATACATATATATACACACACACACTATATATGTAGATAGCATATATACTATATATACTATATATACTATATATGCTATATATGCTACATATGGAGAGACAGAGAGAGAGAATATATAGTATATATGTGTGTATATATATATATGTGTGTGTGTGTGTGTATACACATACATACATAGATATATACACACACACACATATATATATGCAGGAACAGCCTGTACTGCATTTTGTACTTACAGATCTTGGGGCTGACAGGATGTGAGTGCAGAACATCTTTGGGATTAGAGAGGTTTGAAGCATACTGATTTTTAAATAGTGATTTAACCACCAGGCTGTTTGCTTATATTTTATTTATTTATTTATTTATTTGATTTTTTTTTTTACATCCAAGGTGTATATTGGAAAAATACTTCACAAAAACCTTTTGAAGGTACTGGCTGTGCACAGAAAGGATCTGATATGTTGCTGTCAAGGGCTGAGTATCTTATGTCATGTCTTATGCTGTCAAGGGCTACCTCTAGACACCGAGTTGGCAGCGGTAATGCAGGTGCTAATGGTAATGGCAGTGAGCTTTTCAGATACTTCCAGCTGTTTCTAAAGCATTACTGCCCCTCTGTTTCAGACTCTGCCAAATCAGGTTTAAGGAATACACAACAGTCTGAAATAAAGATATAAAAATGCAGATTTGTGAGACATGGTGATGGGAATGTTAAAAATCCTTATCCATTCTATAAAATGAATGACCATCAGCAGCAAGCAATGCTCTAGGGGACAGAGACTGCAGTGAACCCTGTCTCTTACCCCAGATCCAAGACTGCAAAATTATCTGCCCAGTCTGGGCCATATTCTAAGGAAATCATTTTGAAGTAGATTTGATTCAAGTTCCAGCTTCTTCCTCATGATGTGATTTTTCATAAGTGCTGAGCATTCATATTTCCTACTGAAGTCAACTGAAATTGCAAGTTTTCAGCATGTCTTAAAATCAGGCCATTAACCCTTAATTATCATATAATAGCTCAATTAAAAATCTACCAAGACTTACTTCAAGCCAAGCTCCCATAGCTTGCAAGCTAGCTATAAAAAAATCCAGATCCTTAGCGGTGTCTGGGCTCTGGGGACCATTTAAAGCAGTTGCTGTTAACCCTGCTATTTAAAGCAAAAACTGATCAACTGCAAAGGTACCTGCTTCCCCTTTCCTTTAGTTTTCTTATAATTTTCTGCACTTTTAGAAGAGCAACTTTTGCTGTCTTCTTTGTCATTTTTGGTTTTTAATCTGGCACCAATCCTTTCTTTCCAATGACACATATATAATTTCCATGCTATGGGAGAAGCATGCTGCCCAGCTCTCAGCAAAAGCCACTGCTTGCTAATCAGAAAAGCTGCAAAAGAACACTCCTCTGTCCTGAAAGTACACATTACATGACCACTCAGGAGGCAAATGGTTAACCCCTTCCTGACATGCAGTGCTGCTGTTAATTTCTGTCTCTCTTTAATATAGATACAAAACCAAGTGAAGCACACAAGCATGTGATTAAAGGGGAAGGTAAAATAAACCTGTAGCAAAGGCATGCAGGAATTCCATAATTTGGGGATGTATTTAAAGCCAGACAAAACCAGATTAAAGATTCTTACTGGCCTCTGTGACTTTTGGACTGGGTATGTAGAGGTAATTTCAGTGCAACCTCCAAGAAAACTCATTTATATTTCTTTAATTTGAGCACACACTAATTGTTTTTTCTGCCACTTTGGGAAAGCACAGTACTGTTGTGGTTTAGTCATCTGTAGGAAAAAAGAATCTAGCACTAGGGAGATTATTTCAGCTTGGTCCAGCTTGTCATTCAGCCAGTGGACCTTCCTGCTCATAGATGCCATAGCTGGTAGCCTTAGGCACTTGGGGAACCCTCAAAAGGACTATTTTTAAGGATTGCAAGAAAGCTGAAGTAGTTGAGTGGAATCTCTGCCATCTTGTGTGCCTTTTTTTACATTTTTGGTGGCTTAAAACCTTATGTAAAATGAGTCAGATAAAGAGAACTCAATGGGAACAACAAATTTACCTCCACAGGTATTTACAGATGGGAGTTAGGAGGGTAGGGGCATACTGCAGATTAAACTCTCTTTTTCCCCTGTTATGCCATGGACTGTCCTTAAAAGGAGTGGATATACTGTCAGTATTTTTTCTCTCATCCTCTTTTTGATCTTCTTCCAGTGTCTAGTGAAGCTGAATGTGAAACTGAAGCCTATGCTGGACTCCGTGGCAGTAAATAGAGGTAAATGGGAGGAGCTGCACCAAAAAAGACTTCCTTCTCAGGCAGCTTCCTTGTCCTCCTTTTCCTCTAGCTTCACCGTGTCTCTCAAAGACATAAATTAAGCCTGCAAATATCAGTGTCACTTTACAATAAGAGCTGTCTGAAAGGTTTTCATAAGCTTAGACCCACCATTTTTTAAGATATGCTTTCCCAGACATGCTTAATTGATCGGATATTATCTTGATGGCAGCATAGTTTGCTTTTCCTGGAAGGCTTAGTGGGACTGTGCTGGTATCTGGAGTGACACGGAACACTGAACAGAAGAAGCCTTCATTCAGCTCCACTACATTTCAACTGCTGCTGTAAAAATCTGTAAAGCTGACAACAGACTGAAATATAAGAACTCACAGCTTAATAAAATTAATAATACAGAGCAGGACTGGGATGCAAGCTGGCCAATTCATATGCAAGGAGCTGCAGCAAACAGAATAGTGTGTAATTACATTGTTGTTTTGCATCTCTTCAGTACATGTTATGAATCAATTATGCCTGCTTTTGTGATGCTCCTCTCTTACTCTCCCTCCTCTTTTATGCCTGAATGTTCTGAAAAGCCTGCTTTGTATTCTGAAGAAGTATTTTTTTACAACAAAGCTTCTTAGTGATTGATCAGGGCCTTTAGAATTGCCTACCTTTGCTACATTTAAAAACAAACTTTATTATCTTTAAAAATACCAAGCTGTCCCTTCTTCCCTGAGAAATTCATATTAACACTGCAGCAAATTTCTCAGCAAGAGGAAGTTTGCATAAAGGCAAAATATTGCATGGTAATTTTAGAGTGTACTTTTTTCTCTTAAAAAATGCTCTTGTAACACATTCATTTTTTTTTTAAATTATAGTGTCGCCTAAGGAAAAGATTAATGGGTTTTTTTGAAAATAGAATACAAATAAAAAAGGAAATCTGTTGCTTTGTGCTTCAGGTTTATATTACATTGATAAGCAGACCATGAGTAAGCCTTTCTAGTATAATTTCCAGTTGAAATTAGTATTTTGAAATGGTGGAGAGGTAGAGTATCATCACACTGGATTACCCCTTACTCTCTCACAGTTCGTTTAGCACAATTTCAAATGCTGTTACTACAGGTAGCACAGCACCAGTCAAGGCTCACATGACGACATCTGTGGTAAAGGTGTCCCTGAAAATCTAATCAAATATGACAGGTCACAAACCCAAATGTCTCTCTGTGATGACCCTAGTATTACGTGAAAGTTGGTCTCCTTCCATGAGTGTCAAGATCACTAATGCAGCAAACCTGTGATCTGTGATTTGAGGGTGCTTTCTCTGCTGCATGACCAGACACAAGAGGAGTCATGTTGCAGTGCTTCGAGTGCCCATTCATGGCGGGGGGTGGGGGTGGAAAAAAGCCTTTGTACTCCATGAAAAATAGGATTCTAAATATAGGGTTGTCTGGCAGCAGAAATTAAAGCTGAATTCAGCTTAATTTTACACCTGTGCCAAACTCCATTTACTTCAGTGGAATTACCTTGAACTGGCACCAGCTTAATGGAAATTAGAACCTGGCCCAGCTGACCAGATGCTAAAAGAGCTTTTCTCCTTTCTAAGGAAACTGAGTTGTTAGAGCCTTAGAAAAGCTGACTACATCTGTCTGACAATCAAACAGAAACAACAAATCTGCTGATCCCTTCTTTGAAAGAAACGCAACAAAACAAAAATGCTCTGTGCTTCTAATGGTGTGCAGGACAATAGCTGGAATTCAGTAGCATTGCGAGCCAATCTGTTAGTGCACAACTGAACCACATCACTCTCTAGCAGAAGGAAGCAGGGAAGGAGCAGAAACACAAACTGCACAGCAGTGCGTACATGCACCAAATGGAAATGTTTCTGCTGTTCTTTTACCACTTCTTTCTTCTCTGAATAACGCTAGAGCAGTTTAGTAAGCAGCAAGCCATACAAACGTACAACACGTACTTTATTGGAAAAACAGCCATTAGGAACCGACACTACTAGGAACCGGGCTTTCCTGAATTTTGATATTGCATACTGCTAAGTATAACATAATTTATAATGCATACCCTACGGCCTCCCCGAAGGTTGAGTCTCCCCTCATTTCCTCTCCTTTTTATTGGCTTCAGTGCACTGTTGCCCATGGCAACACCCACTGGCAGGGATGGGGACTCAGCAGCACCGCAGCCTGACACACAGCTGAAGCCCTAACAATGTCAACCATCAATCAAGTGACTGTTTGTAATTGCCTCCATCTATTTCTCCTGTCTTTTGGTATCTTTGCCATTGTGGGTCAAAATTCAGAAACTGCTGACTAATGTTATGGTTCTGTTCCTCCATCACAAGGAAGAAAATGAGAGCACATGGCTTGATCTTATCAAATTGTTCTCAGGAAAAACGAAGCAACCCCACTGAAACTGGGGGGCCCAGTAGTGCATCTCAGAACAGCATTCAGTCTCTCAAAGTCATACAGCTCAATCTTTAAAAAACCAACCAACTAAACAAACAAAAACCTTATCTTTCTTTAAGACTTAGCTTAGGAAACAGCAAGAAAAAGTGAGAAAAAGAGGATTCTTTGTGGAAGCATGTAGTACAGTAAAGAAACATATTTCAAGTCTATTATATTTTAATATTGTGGGAAACATTTTTTAGCTACTGCTTATAAACTTGATGATCAGAAATTGTATCTGCTTTTCATTATCTCTGATAGGGAAACAATTTCCCAGTGTTTCAGTCAGTTCTGCCAAACTCTCTGAGATATGCACGAGAGATAAGATTGTGCAGGTTATTTAATCTCATTCTCTGTCTTTTATTTGCTTCCCTGCCTGCTGAACAAGGAGAGATTAAAAAAAAGCCAAAACATTGAAATCAGCCTAATTCTGTGAATGCATATAAAACACGGGTCTACAAGAGGCAAGGACAAATCAAGAGAGCACGTGGAGAACACAACTGTTATCCAGGACAGTGCTGTTTGGCCTTTCCCTTGAGATGCCCAGCACATCAGTCACCATTTCTTTGCCCCAGCTGTAAGTGGAAATCTGGCCTTGAATGAGCCCTCTAGCATTTAAAATTCCAGTGCTAAAATTTCATGGGCACACTGATTGTCCCATAGGACACCCAGAGGTGCTTCAGGTCGGTTGTGGCAATGCCTTTTTTCTAGGTCTCCTGCTGACTCGTGCCAACTGCAGCCTGAATTCGGTCAGGTTTCTAGGCCCATGAACTACAGGCCTTGAAATCTCACAAGAGCCAGGCAGTAGCCTTTGTTTTGTCACCAGAAAATGCACAGGAGAAAATCTGGGTCTTCACCCCCATCCTCAAAGGTAGTTTAGGCCAAACAACACTTTCACTTGAAATTCCCACCTGTGAAACCACATACCAAAATCACCCTTTCCTCACAAAAAATGAAACCCAAATCAAACAATAATTTTTAAAAACCCACCATAAATATTCTACAATTGCAAAGGCTAATCAGGAAGGAGCTTGACATTCAAATCCTGCTTGATTTCGAGCAGGCTTCTGAACTGCAGGTGCATCTGCCCCACCAGCTGGCGGTGAGTAACAAGGGTGGGCTTGTCTCCTGCCCTTCTGCCAAAGCCCCTTTCATGTGCTCAGCAAGGAGACAAGGACACCCACTGGATACAGCCCCAATTTTGGCTTCACTCCTGGGAGGGACATGGGGCAGACAGGCCTTGGTGGAAGAGCTCAGGTCTTGCATGTGCACTCCCTTGGACTTAAGTGCTCCCCCGCAGCACAACAATGTGACCCCACCAGAAAACTGAGCACTGTTCAAAGCAAGGAGCACCTGGGGTAGAGGCTCTGCGGTGGTTGAGACAGAAGAACCTCCCAAGAACAAGATGTCCAAAAGGTGTCTTTGGCCATAAGTTGAAACCAGACAAGTCCCTCCCAGCCCGGGGCCTACAGACAATTAAGAACAGCTTCATAATGCGATGGAGATGCAGACTCTGCTCGTCAGGACGGGGTTTTGCTCCTGCTCCGAAGCAGAGCTGCACAAGGTCAGGCAGCAGTAGCTCACTGAGGTTTAAACTGGATGCCCCATGTGGCAGGCAGGCACAGAACTCTCCCCACAGCTCTTTCTCAGCCAATTCCTATTTACAGGGACAGGGGTCTTGCCAAGAAGGTCAGCTGTATGTTTTGTAACCACAGCGCAGACAAGTACGTTTCATTCGAGCTCAGGTATGGTATTTCTTCAGATGGTGTCCTTGGTACAGCAGCTGCATTTTTCTGGTCTGGCGACCTCGCTAATGGCTCCTTCTTAGAGAGCACTGCAATCCCACAATGTGCCTGTAGTTACCAGCAAAGCCAATACTAGTACTCACAAATTATTTTTGAAAACTGCAACCAGCAGTGCCTAATGTCATTTCTAATATTTAGATTAATTCATTCTAGTGGAAAAACAGGAGTGTTTCAGTCTACAGGCCAAATACTTATTTTCCCTTTATAAAATGAAAACAATTCTAGTTCCTGATAAGTCATTTGTGCACTGAGTGAAATTTTAAAACAGGTTCATTTCAAAGATACGTAAAACATGCGAACAGGCACTTCAATGCCTAGAGTGTTATGGGCAAGAAAATATAGAGCAAGAAGGTTGTTTTAATGGCTTTTACAAAGGAAGAGTTTTCAAAGGGTAAAATCATGTGAATGGTTTCAAACACAACAATGAAGTGGGACGTATAATCTGCTGAATTGAGATGCCCCAGAGATTCCTGTCACTGGAACGTGCCACTCTTGGAAAATATCCTGTATATTGCTTGCTACTTTTTCTTTCTTGGATTACTTTGTATTTAATTATGAATTTTTAAGCATGTAGGCCATTACATCTTACAGTTTTCTGGGGAATACCATTATAAACCCTAAACCTTTCCCTGTGGGAGACAGCTGACAAATGCACAGAGGAACCATGTGTCTGTTCTAAGGCAAGTAAATCCCAGATGCTTGCAAAATGTGTAATTTAAAAGACTTCTGCATCCTTTTCCTTTTTTTTATTTTTTGCATCTTAAAACCATTAGTCTTATTGTTTTGCTTAGAAGATCAAACTATTCTGGTCCAGTTTTCAAAGCATGCTTTTGAAATTATCAACTTGGGTTTACTGGTCTTTAAAAAGATAAATCATTTAAATGGCTTGCTATGATTTTCTTTTTTTATTATTATTACTTTTCTTTGAAACTTGTTGGGATCAACCAGAGCTGTATCTATTGATTACTGAATCACACAAGTAGAAGATCCTGAAAACATGCGAGACTGAGCGGCCCAGATACAATTTTTGACACACAACCTTGCAACGCTCATTCCTAGGATGAACTAAACTCCTTCACTGGATACGTTGGCATTAGTCTGGAGTGAGCAGAAACCAGACCTGTCTGGTTATCCCAAGGGATGTAAAGAAATTACACACATTATACAGTCTGTGGTCTAGAGTATCGCTGGTCAGTAGAAATACCGTGGGGGGAAAGAAGTCCTGCCAAAGCACAGTCACATTGTTGAATAACAGAAGTTGGAAGTAATTTCTTCGACTTTTGAAAGCTGCAGGAAAGCTGTCGGATTGTGCCAAGGGACAGACACTCTTCCTGCCATCCACCAGCCTTATCCAACTTTGGATCTTGATGGGCTGCAAAGGGGACGTTCCATGTGGACAAAGCCCAGGACAGAAGTTAAATGCTTCCTGCCCTGGGCTACGTGTTTAGCTTAGAGCCTGCTTTTACACCACCTACTGCTAAGGGAACTATTACACAGCGTTTAGAAATATAGATGCTGATTTTTACTCTTCATTCCTCCCAGCTGCACGAGATCCCCAAATGAGAGAAACATTCTGGCCCAGGCAGCGGCTTCAGGAGGGTCCAGCCTTTGCGCCAGTTCGGAACCGGCACTGAGCACGCCGTGCCAGTGCTCGGGACACGGGCGCAGAGAGGGGAGCAGAGGAGGGCGGGCAGACGCACAGGACGCGGCTCCGCTGCCGGCTCCAGCTCCCACCGGCGGCAAGGGCCGGTCAGGCCCGGGG
>WEZZ01005178.1:23913-50195 GCA_013400585.1 Chloropsis cyanopogon
CCGTGCTGCAGAGGGCGCTGCTGCGCCGGGACCGCGGGCCGGCAGCGGGAGCCGGAACGGGAACGGGAAGGGGAAGGGGCCGTGCCGCCGGTGCAGGGCCGCTCCCGACACAAAGGGGAGGGCAGCCTCCCAGCTCCCGGTAGAGCTCCCTGTGTCGCATGGCTGGGGAGAAGGAATGTCCCAACCGAGCGGCGAAAGGCAACATCCCTGCTCCCTCGGGCCCGGCGCTGGCCTGCTCCCGGCTCTCCAGGAAATCCCTACTGCCCTTTCCCCGCGTTTAGTAGGAGCAAGGCCATGCACGGCCCAGCAGAGAGGCGCTTGTGCTGCCTCTCGGCATCAGCAGGGGGACAGCAATTTTGGGTACCAGTGCCTTCAGCCCAGGGATGCAGGCAATGCCACGCACCACCGCAGCCTCCTGCTCCCCTCTAGCACCTTACAGGGACTGCACATTGGAGAGAAACCTGCCCTTAAATAGCGCAGACTGACTCCTGGGCAGGTATTTGTTCAGTCCCGTGCACGCCTGACCTCACCGGAGCGCCCCAGCCTTGTGCCGGTGGCAGCGCGGGCAGCGTTTGCAGCACCGCCCCGGCCGCCTCTGCTGAGCGCTCGCAGCTGTGAGCAAGGCAGGAATCAGCCTCCCTTTAAGCCAGCTTTACCCCGCATAACCGGCGCCACCTTCTTTTCTGCCTCTCAGCCTGCGCAAGAACGCATCAGGGCTTCGGAAGGCATGAAATGCTGGTGACAAGACTCGGTAGCAGTCGACAAAACATAAAGCTGTTAGAGCGGGATGGCGGCTCTGGGAAGGGAGATGCGGGAGCCCTGCCCTCTGCCTTTGTGCTCAGCCCAGGGCAGAACGCGTAGAGACGCCTCCCTGATCTTGTGAAATGCCTGCCAGCGAGCATGTGTAATGTACTGTGAAATTTGTGACTTGCTAGGTTATAAAGCTGGTTATAGGGGAATTTAATAAAAAAAGAAAACCAGTTTATCTCTTTCTGATAATTTCTCTGTGGCTTTAGGGTCTCATTCTAGCTTCCTCTCCATGCCTAGAGAGGTGATCCTAATATTCAGCATAAAATGTACAGATTCCCTGAAGGGAACTTGAAAGAAATTCTCTGCTTCAGATTCAAACCTGACAGTATATATCACATCAGGGGATCCCTTTTATCAGCAGGATATTCAGAAGGGATGAATGATTTACTCACATAATCTCTTAAACCTTTCACTTGCAGAGTCTGAGATAGAATTTATAGCATTTTTATCATTTGTGCCCAAAAAAACCCCAGTAAAATTCCTCTATGAAATCTGAAACCTTACTCACTGATTTTCTAGCTGATGAAATTTCAAAGAAACATGTTTTTCTGTGATAGAGTAATAGCAGGCCTTTTTCTTGGCTTTGGTGTTTTCTCATGTTAGAGATCAGATAATTCCTCCCTAGGGAGACCCATTAAATAGAAACCTCCCATCTTTTGCAATTGAAAACACTGAGGATGTGTATTAACCTCCTGTAATTTAAGACTGTACCATGTTTTGCAGAATTATTTTCTCTGATTTCCATTTTTCAATTAGATGCATATTTACACAAGAAACCTAAATAATCAATGCTCTCATTCTGAGTTTTAACCTAAGTAATTAGCCTTGCTTCTAGATGATGAGGAAAGCAACTTAAGTGACAGCACTTGCTTAATATTTCTGCCATGAAATTACTGCAGAAATGTAAACCAAAAATGGGCGGTGACATATTTCTCTTCCTAAAATATTTTTCCTGCCTGATATGTTCTCCTTTTCCTGATGAAAATATAAGCTGGATTGAGTCCAGGTTGTTTGTCCTGTTGTACCAATAGTGTGCTATCATATTTTTTATTCTTCTAAAGTAACTATTGAATTTAACTGGTGGAAATAAGCCCAGAATGAGAATGCAAAACAGATCATCATCTCATTTGCTAACATCGTCATTTTGTTTGTTGTTTGAACCCAGAACCATTGAATCCTAATCTGGGCTGATACAAATAAATATGTAACAATGCCAATAACTGTTTCTTTATTTGAATTTAAGTGGTTCCAGGGGCAGGAGGCAAATGAGCATGACTGGACTGGTAATCAACACATTGGGAACAACCAGAAGTACAAACCAGAGCTACAAAAACTGAGATTTCATTTTAGCTGTTGGTGAATGTGTGCTCACCCCTTAGAAGGGAGTCGGTGGCTCTGAACTAATCTCCAGAAGGTTGTCTGCAAACAGGGATGCAATTCTGGTAAGGACTTCCCACCTCAGACCACGTTTCTCTCAAGCCCGCAGGGGGCCCCTCACCCTTACTTTTCTGCCTTGCAGAGCTCCTGCATGAGCTGGGGGTTTGCTCAGTCGGGACACCACCGACCTCCACCAGGCAGGGTCCTCACTGAGTGCTAAATGCTGCTCACACTCACCTAGTGCAAGCCCCAGTAATTCCATGCAGTTCAGCAAAACAGAGTCATATTTACACCAACAGAAGTGACAGGCAGGATTTGGCCCTGTGGAGCAGGGTCTGTAAGGCCAGATCCTCCATGGGTATAAGTTAATTTGGCTCAGTTTGCATTTGCAGTGCCAAATTTACTTCTTTCCATTTAGTACGTGGCCAAAGGTCAAGTTAAGAAAATATTTCACTGTCATAATTATTCCCATGAAATCCAGAGCAGTTTGTATTTGGCAGCCAATGTCATTTCCCATGCTTTGAGAAGCTGGCATTAATTTCCCGACACTGAACAAAGATTCATATACCCATTTTCCTGACTGCCATTTTCTTCACCTTGCGTGTCGCAATTCCTGCAATCTGATGCAGTCCTGGAGGAGCCTTCCTGGGCTCTACTATAGAACTAACAATAACCATATCTCCATTTAGTGAGGATTTGTGCTGGATTTCATTCAGGGGGAGTTTTACTTTAAACCTGGGGAGTAAGCCTGGCAATTTTGCCTCCCAAGGGCTCTTTGCTGCTGCACTTTCTCCCCGAGAGCCTGCCCGTCGTCATTAGAGAGCAGGGGCGGGGATCTCACAGGAGGGTGATTCCAAGGCGGTCGCTGTGTGTCAGTGGCCCTGCAGCTGATAACGCCGTGTGGTGAGCAGCCCTTGGGAGCAGCTTAGTGCTTCTAACACGGACCCTCCAGCACCTTCCCTCTCCCAGCATCCTGTGTTTGCAGCAAAGCTCCCAGGGAGAAGCGCTCTGCCGTTTTTCCCATCTGAAATGAATCCCAGGCTGGGAGCAGCCAAGCAGGAGCACTGACGGCAGCAAGGGCACTGGGACGGGATAAAGTCTTTAAGGGCTGCAGGGGAGCCAGGGTGAACTTCTGTGCCTCCAAGGGATTGAGTTTTGGCTCTGCCTGCAAAGGTTGTTGCAAACAGCCACCCCCTTTCTTTTTCAGAGAAATATTTCAGTCCATGACATGTAGCTAATATCCTCAGCTGATGCTGGCTTGCCTGGCTCCCCTGAAGCAATGAATATTTATACTTGCTAAGTACCAGCATACATTTCATATCCTTCTGATTATTGCTTACAGCTATTCCTGTTTGTTTTCCCATAGTACTCAGAAGACTGAATACCTTTTTCATGCAGCATGTTTTCACCATCATTTTTTCCCCTGTAGGTTTCTTCAGATTTACCCATTTTGAGTTCCCATCAGAACTTCACATTAATTTAAATTGGGCTGTGGCAAAATTACCTAAAACGCATTTGTCCCACCCTGACACAGGAAAAAACATGTCACCCCTCTCTGCTCCCCGCACAAAAAAAAAAAAAAATTCAAGCCAGATAATTCTGCACATCCATGGCAACAACATAGGCATAGAAACAGCAGGGTGGACCCTCCCACACCCTGGCCAGTGCTGCAGGATTTCAGTAAATTTTCCTATTTCTCAGGATATTAAGTTTGACTGCAAGGAAATCTAGACATCATGTAATCTCAGTGCAGCTTTGGAGCTAATAAAGATATATAAAACATGCCACAGCCTGGAAGATTGCTCAGAGGTGTAGGTTTTGAAATGAGGACAAGTACAGCACGGGTGCAATGGGACACAAAGAGCAAAGAAGGAAGATTCAAATATAGATGATATAAGGAGAGATAGCCTGTTGGAAAAATACAAATTTTCATAAGCAGGAAAGGCCAACTCAAGTTTGGATCACACGATTGCCACACTGTGCCAGCTCAGCCACTGGTGCATGTGTGCTCCCCTCCACTCCTTCGTACCCCAGAAGGAATCGCCCATGGCAGGGACACACTCAGGGGTGTCCTGAGTAGGAAAATGGGCCCCAGTGCAGTGAGCACCAGCTCTTCTCCCTCCCCCCAGGACAGGGAAGTGGGACCTGAACCGTGCAGGCACCAAGACTGGGTTCTGACCACAGAAGTGGCTTTTAAGGATCATCACACCGCCTCTGCCATTTCGCTCACTAGCCCAAAGTCGGGGTGAAGCAACTGTGGATGAAGCAACAGAGCCCTCAGGCCAAGATCTGCATGGCATGTAGGCACCTGGGCTTCACCATTTCCGCAGGAGGTTCCCAAATACCTGTGGGAATCTGTGCCTTAGGATACAGTGTGCTGAGACACCACCTCAGAGCGCACACCTGTGCTGGGGCTGCATCGCTGCAAGTGCAAGGTTGCTCACCCCTGAGCAAGGAGCTGGCCAGGCTGTGCCTCCTGGGGCCAGGAGCAGCATCCTGATGCCTGCAGAGCAGCCCCTCACCTCCTGCTTTGGGCCTTGCAAATGGAATGCCGAGCTTAAGTACATTTTAAATAGCTCAGTTTATTGTCCATCTTAAACCCTCTCTTCTTCCATCCTTCAGGGTTTGAAAACCGGTGCTGCCATGAAACACAAATTGGGATTTGTTTATTCCCACACCTGTTCTGCTGTTATATGCAACGCTAGAGCCAATCTCACCAAATCCATGACCACAACTTCATGGCAGCAAAGCATTGAGGCAGAGTGCACAGGGATGAGGAGAAGCATTGTTTCTATCACACTCATGCTCATGACACACAAGAGCACTTCCTTACATACTGAGGAAGCACAAGATGGTCTCATCACACCGCTTGGGTGGACATCTGAATCTGAGATGGAACTGTATGTGAGACACAACACTCCCTGGGCATGGACTGGTGGAAGGACACAGGAGTGAGAACAAGCCTTGCAAGCCAGCGGGACGAAGTCCAGAGAATGGTACAGGCACTCTGGGCGGCTGGGATCTCCCTTGACTTTGGCAATGCTCGTACGACTTGTCACGTCAGGACAGCCTCCCATACGTATCTGGTCTCAGCAACCTTTTAATTGGGATAGCTTTCATCATGCAGCAATGGACACCCACCTCAGTTTGTATAGGGCCATTACAGCAAAAGCTGACAGAGGTGCTGAGAAACCTCATGATTTTAGAAGAGCTTTGTAAGTTTCATACTTCAGGGTAGATTTTACATTTTCTGTGTTCATTTGCAGCAAATAAATTTGTTATCCCTTGCCTCACCCTGTGCTTGGCCACTGATAGGAGATTCTTGTGTCTCTCCTCTCCAGGAAGAAATTCCCGGCTGGACACAGGCAATGATGCTGGCTTAGATAAGAAAAATGGGTGCAGAGTGCATAATTCAGCTCTGAATCATGACGTCTTAAGGGTTTAGTGAGGAAATCTAATTGACACATATGAGTGTTCAGGAGTTAAAACCATGTGGTGGGGGCTGTCTGGTGATTTTGCAGAGCTGCTGGCAGGAGCTGAGCTGAGGGAAATCCCCCTGGTGATTTGTAGTTTTGGAGAAGGAGGACTGGAGCTGCTGAACTGCCAGGAATTTGATTTCTGGCCACAGCTGTTTATTCCATCTAGTAGTGTTCCCTCTCACAAGGCAAACCCACACCTTCTGAAGAGGCTATAACACGCACTGCTTATTTTACCACATCACAGAAACATCTGACTTGGCTCTCCCCCTGTATTTTTAATGCTTGCCAGTTCTAACACTTCAGATATAAAACTTGCAGATCATCCTCTGCCTAGCTTTTGGGTTTCAGTGTGGCTTTTCCCTAGCAATGGGACATGCCCCAAAGTATTTCTGAGGAGGGCAACTCTCATCTTAACAAACGAGAAGTCCTTGGCTCTGTATGATATGATATATGCCCTAGTTAAAGTAAACAATAACGTTCATATTTTCCCGTAGGCTGCATCAGAGCACTGGTCAACCATTCAGTAAGTAGCCCATATTTCTTATTGCAATTTATGGCCTTGAGATGGACAGGAGCTAATGCAAATGTCCTGGGCTTTTGTGAGGGATGGTGCAGGGCACATAATGGCTTTGTAGTTACAAATGCTGAGCAGATACACAGTTCACTGATCTGTTAAGCACTTTTGAGATCATGCAGTGTGTAAAAAAAATACTATGTACTTGTAAATGTCAAGAGGAGTTACTGATATTTATAGAAAAGAAACTGTTTTACTACTTCCAGTTCTATGGAGCAAATATGCTGTATACTTTAGGGTTCAGCTCCATCAGCTCAGTAGTTTCTGCGTGGATCAGATTTTTAAGGTCATAAATTGATTGGGGTGACCCCAGCAATTCAGCCCCACGCCTGGGTCATTTAAAGCCCAAGGAAAGGCAAGTGACATTTAACGGTGAGAAAACAAGCAAAGCAAAGGGAATATGGAGGTTTGTAATATGACAATAAAAAACAAGGCATGTGCATTTCCTCAGTTGGATTTCACAAAGAGATTGATCTTACAGGCTCTCTTCTGCAAAATATGCATGAGTGTAGGAATTTAGCATAGAACACCAAAGAGCTCACTAACAGGACTTGCCAAACACAGAATCAAGGCAAGCAAGAAAAGAAGGGATCAAGTCTGACAATAAACACAGCATTCTGGAAATTACAACTCTAATTTAATGCACCACATGGAAGGCTTTGCATTTTAATTTATCAGTTTCTTTTTAATTGACCAGATTAATTATTTCCACCTTGCCATTTGGCAGGTAGGTCACTGTTCTTTTTCACAGCATTAATGAACTAATTCAGTTTTTTTCCCCTGTAATTAAAAGTGCTAGTTACAGAGACCACATTTGTAAATTGGCTTGGCGCACAATAAAATTTACTCTTTATTAAAGAAAATATAACATCATTTCCCATGCCAAAAAGGATTTCTTTCCTTTGTATTTCTCCACCAGCAAAACCATGACTAGAAAAAAAATCCCCTGAACCCTGTACTTTTCAATCAGTAATAAAAATGGGTAGAATAAGATTACCAGCGAACTCCTAAACGTCCACAAGTCTCCCTTGGGCACACCATGCTCAAGTAGAAATGCGAAAACAACTGAAGGCTCCCATTACCCATGTTTTATGCTCTAATCAAGGGCTCCCAGGATCAGGTCAAAGAGCAGGACTCGGCAGGATCCCACTGTGTCAGCCCAGTTGCTCGCTTCAAGAGAGGCTGGAGGAACATCAACACTGGTTCATCGCAGCCAGTACAAGTCAAACTCACTGGGGTGGGCTGATTTGGGGGCTGCCACACCTTCAAAAGCTCATCTTAATTCTTAACGTACCCTCTCAGATGACTTTTTGTGCTTTTCCTGTCTTTAAGTGTCATAACCCAGTGAGCTCAGCTAATGGAGCCCAGTTCAGGTAGAGGCTGGATCTCACTGGTTGTACTGGCTAAAAATGCACAGGATAAGACAGGAAAACTGGAGGAAGAGGAAGAAGCAGAGGGCTTTGTATAAGAGTAGGGCTGGACAGATACTACAAACAACTGCCTGGAAACACTTTTTTGTATTTTTAATGAACTCCCTACAGTCTGGCTGAAGGCTTTCTGTTTTGATGTTAGGCTCTTCTGAGTAACAAATTCACCTGTCTAAAAGACACCTAGAAGTTGTATTTGAGAGCCAAGTCCCCAGGTAAACCTCATATCAACACCTTCTGCCCCCATTACCACATCTTCTCATGTATGTGCTGGCACTGAAAATACCTGAATTTGTCCAGTCAGTGATTGGATAAAACCCTGTCTTTTTTAAAGATGTAGATGATCTAGCTGCATGGTAAAAAAATTAAATACATTTCAGGAATGTGTCTACCTGTGAATTCTTGTGCATGTGAGAAAACTTGAATGTTTTATCTAATCCCTTGCCTTTCTCTAGTGCTCGGGGTGGCTTGAAGAAGGGATGCAGAGTGGAGAATTATAAGGGTGGCAGAGAAAAGAAAAGGGAAAACAAAGGAATAGGATAAAGTCAGGGGGTGCCAAAGAGAGTTAGAAAAAGTACTAGTGCTGGCCCAGAAAAATAAGTGTCCTAGTCCCCAAAATTACAGCTGCCCAAGGCCAAATGTGGCTGACAGCCCCTGTCCCCTTCTGCTCTGGTGTGTGCATCTGAAGCCCAGCTGTTTCAGAACATGGTTTTCTCTCTACAGATTGCATTTTTTTCCCCCCACAAAGAAATAGGCAAATATTTAAACCTGCAAAACAGCCTTAGGACCCGTTCTCTGTGCATCTGGGAGAGTGAGATTAATTCAACAGGATTGTGAATAAAAATACAGCAACTGGTATTTCTAATTCCATTTCTCAGTGGAAAGCTTCTAGTAACAGCTAATAACTAAGTCATACTAATCAACTCAGTGACAAAACCTCTAAAGTATGTAATATAACATAGTTTCTGATTTTTTTTTAATAGAACCTACATGTTGCAATCTCCTACTCTGCAGTCATAAAACTTTATAGTCTTCTCTTTTGTCTACTGAGATTTCAGGTGTTTAACCACTGACTTCCACCCAAACAAAGCCCGTAGTAACAATAATGCTATCCATGTGCTGCAGTAAATGAGCATTTCAGCTTGGTTGGCAGTGACAGCTTTTACATACAAAGGCAAGCAGAGTAGTCTGAATCCTGCCCTCTGCCTGTGTAACTTCACTGCAATGTTCATGGCTGTCAGTGGAGTTACTTCTGATTTACTTCAGTGCAACTGAGGAAAGAGTTTGACCCAGTTTGTCTATATTTATGGAAAGAAGCCTAGAGAACAGCGTCTGTTCTTGTTTAAAGTGCAGGAGGAATTCCAGCGTTGCTGAAGGAAAGCATGCAAGCCAAGACTGCAGCCAGCAGCACCATTGCTATGGCACACCATCCTCAGGATGTTCTTAAAATGCCTGGAAGTTTGGTACCTTGCCCACTGGACCTGGGGGACCAAGGCGTGCTAAAGCATTTAAGTTAAATGACTTTTCAATTCAACTCCGACCCAGAGGCACCTCTGGAGAGACTGGGTGGAGGAGGAGGAACAGCGGATGGGAGTATGAAACAATTAAAGCTGTTCCATGCTCCCCGAGTCCGTGAACTGTCTCGTATCATGCTGAAGCCAGGAAAGTTTGGTAATAAAAACACAGCAGTTCACTTAAATAAACTCCTAAGGCGCAGGAATGTAACAAAACTAGGGAGTCATCTAAGCTCATTGCTAGTCCAGACTGGCCAGCACTGCTGCAATGATAAACAGCCATTACAAAAACCTGTAATCTCTTTTCTGTGACTTATCTTGCAAGAATGGTCAAGGGATCTGTCTAGCAAGCAGGGTGCCATTATCCATGGGGGAATTGTCACTTGCTAAGGTTCTACACTCTGGATTCCCTTTGGGTAGTAATAGACACCAATCACTGCACTCAGTGCTATTATGCATCACTGCAGCCCCTGCTAGCACAGATCCAGTCAAAGGCAGGACTAGCACTACTTGCAATCAAATAACTTCTTTGAGTGTTTTGGAACCTGAAAGTTAAAACTTTGTGCTCTGGCACTAGAAAATGGAAAAAAACAAAACAAAACAAAACAAAACAAAACAAAAAAACCCAAAACAAAACAAAAAAAAAACAAACAAAAAAAACAAAAAAAACCAAAAAAAAAAAAAAAAAAAAAAAAAAAAAAAAAAAAAAAAAAAAAAAAAAAAAAAAAAAAAAAAAAACCAAAAAAAAAAAAAACCACAACCTAAGAGCTAAAAAGTAGAGCTAGGTACTTTCAAGGTAACAGTGCAGAGAGAAGGAAAATGGAGCCAATCTGGAATTGCACACTTTGGATTCAGGTCTGCAAAGATCTGACATCTGTTTTCTTCACTCAGTCCTTGACAGGAAGAACTTGAACTCTAGAAAAGAGTTGCCTTAAAACCTGAAAAATATGTACCTTGAAATCTTTGTTTAGATTTTACACTCCCAAGTTTACAAATTTCCTGAATTTGCTGGACTTACATTTGTTCTTTTCCACCAAGGGTCTCTTGGCAATATGAGGAGAGGAAGCCAGTGTCCTCCTCCTGCCATGTTATATTTGCATGCTTTACCCCCGAGTATCAGTTCTTACTATTCCCTAAACATCAGAAATATGCAAAATGAGGGTTTGAAAGGATCAAAATAAAACCCTTCCATGTGGATGCACATACTCCAAAGTGGCTTTTCCCACTCTGTTAGTCCCTGCTGACTTCTTTGACACCAGTGAAGCTCAGCCAAAGCCACCAGCACACCACCACCACCGACTCAGGCAATCCCACCTGAATTCTTACACGACTCTATGACTGAGCCAATTGTGGACAACTACAAAATCCACCCACAGCTTTTCCCTCCAAAGTAGTTTTTCCTGACACTAGTTATCCACTCCTCAGCTGTCTCCACTCACATTTCATTCCTGACTTGTGGCTGGGTGGAGTCACCAAGCCTGGTGACAAAACAGAAATGCCCACTCCAGAGCAGTATGCGAGGTTTCCCTGTCTGTCCCAAATATCACTGAGTCTTCATGCTGCTGGTTATGTGATTGGAAACAGCCTCTGCTGCATGGAGCTCGCCAGGGGATGCACATCAAGGGAGAAGGGACAGTGCACAAGGCACCTGCTGAGAAAATGTCTCCCTTGATCCCAGTAGCCTTTGTGGGCAGCCAGAGACAGCTGTCCATGGGTGTCCAGGGTCAGTACAGACTCACAGGGTGTTAGGGTAGCAGCTCTGCCTGGTAATATCAAGCTCTGTAAAATCCTTTCAGGAAGTTACAGGAGCAAATTTTCAGGTGCCCAGTTGTTTTGATTTAGAGGTAGTTTATTTTAGTGCAATCCCAATCCAGAGAAAAAAATGAATTGAGGTGTAAGAGTAATGCAAAAGGAGATTTAAAATACACACTTGGCTTTTCCCTGGAGCATTATCGCTTATAGCCTAGTAGTAAGAAAAATTAAAACGCACCAATAGAAAATAAAAACAACATGTCAGTGCACATCACATTTCTGTTGTTTGCAGATCTTCTCATCCCAATTAGTCTGCCTGCAAAACTATGGAGACCTCTTAGGATTTTATTAATCAGAGCCATCCGCACACCTGACTTGCTGTGTCCCTGTAAAAGCACACTGTGGTTTGGGTGGGCTGCAGGTAATCAGTGTCAGGATCCCTGCAGACAGATTTGAAGTCCCTCCTGCCAGCTCAGTGTTTTTCATAGAATTTCCTGTTTCAACACCTTCCGGTTCTCCTCAGACCGACAGTCCAAGTATGGCTCTTACAGAGCAATAAGGATTTTGGCTAATCAGGTTTTGTTCTGCTCCCAAATACAAATACATCAGGAGAACCGGCACCTTTTCATCCATCTTCTAGCATCATACAGGTACAGGCGGGACCTGAAACCAACCCAGCTCTGTCTGAGGAGTCCGGCAAGAAACACTGAACTACTTTGAGTCCCACACCAGGTGCTGGGCATGAGGGTAACTTTTTTTTCCCCCCTCCTTCACCCCCACAGGCCGTTTCCCATCAGGTTTATTAATCCAAGTACTGGGCCAGGTTGGAGCTGCAGGAAGAGGAGATCAGGAGGTCAGGGACAACCTGCCCTTTGTGTCCAGGACCACACTGTAACTCAGCATCACAGGGAGGAGTCACATCAGCAAGTGCCACAGAAGAGAAACTTTATGCTTAAGTGCAGTAGATACCAGAAAAAACTTTAAGGCGAGGAAATTAAAATCTTTAGACTCAGCATGGAAGCTATTTAAGAAACTTGTTTGTGATCATGGAGAGCACAAAAAAAGAGGTATTCTGGAGGGAGAGGAGGCAGGAAAGTATGGGAGAAAGCAATAAAATGGTTAAATTGTAATATATTGTTCAAGCCAAACAGGTGCCTTTAAAAAAAAAAAAAAAAAAAAAAAAAAAAAGAGCTCAACTGAAGCCAATAGAAAGGGAATATGAGCTAGAACAAATAAAATATTGGGGCATGAAAGTTTGGAAGGCTGAGAGTGATTATGAACAACCAAAATTCTTTTAGCAAATCAGCTGGTTTATCAGGGATTAGAAGCAGCATTTTGTAGTAAGGAGGCAGCAGATTTGCTACACAATTTCTTTGCATCGGGGAGAATTTCAGAAACACCTACTGCAGCTGCAGCCTTACCCATGGCTAGGCTGAGAACAGAAGTACTAAACCACATGGGTGCAGGCAGAGAGGCAGGGGTTTATAAAACTGCTCTGGCACAAACAGCTGGGCTCCTTCCCCTGTGGTTGTCCTTGCTGCCATAGGAAGTATGAGCATGTTTAGTGGTGTGAACTGGAAAGGTTTGAGTGATGCTGATCCATATCAGGGCAAGATGATTCACATTAACACTCTCTCAACAGCACTTCTATCCAGGAGAGAGGAATTGCCATCCAGTATTGCTTTGCTGGTCCAGAAGCACAGAAATCTCCTTTCAAGAGTAAAGAACAGGGCCCATCGATGGGCCACTGAACACTAAAAATCAACTGAAAAAAGTCTCCAGAATGGCATTGTAAGTAGTGAATCATAACACCACTCACTCCTCACCTACTTTAGATCACTAACTGATCTCAACACCCAGTCTGGAAAAGAAACCTGCTTACAAGACATCTTACATTTTTGCTTTTCCTAATTCTCTGTATAGATCTGGTAACAGTGGTTTATTGTTAAATTCATGTCAATGTAAGCTTGGCCACTGCATTGATCATACTGTTTAATGCATCTTCTGTATCTCCTAGATGGTCTAGAAATGAAAGTAATCACTTATCAGCAGTATTAAAAAAGCAATATGAATTCACAGATGACTGAAATCCTGCCAGACATAGGCAGCCAGCCATGCTCCGTATCCATTGTTGCTCTAATTTCAAATTAGGTGAAATGAAGAAAAGGTGAAACAGACACAAAACATTTGGTCTGCATATCTGAAGGAAATAAGGGTTTCTGCCTAAAAACTTATGGTCTGCATATTTGCAGCATTTGGATTGAGGTGGCCACAAGGTGTGATTCAATTTGGTCTTTAATTCTGTTTGCTGTACTGTAAATGCAGGCACTGCTATGGGTCTCTGTAAAAATCAAAAGCAGGCGTGGGTAGGCAGATGTGGGCAAAACATTCCTCCGGGATCTATAAATGTGGGGACTGGATTCAAAAAGTACTAAACAAGAAAGCCATCAAAAAGTGAGTAGGCAGGAAGAGAGTGAAAAAACCTATCCCTTAAAATGACATGAGTATTTAAGAGTAGGCAGCTTGTAACTTCTATTCAGTTTCACTGAAATTGAAGGTCCAAAAATCTTGGTGGTGGAGAGTACAACTGGACCCACCCACATTCAGCTCTGAAAAGGAGGGTTCAGCTGTGAGCCATCAGCTTCCTTCCTCGCTACCTGACCCAGTGATAAAAGCAATCAATACTGAGCAGAGGGAGTTGGTTTTGTTTTAATAACTTCATCTATTCAAGTACTCCAAGATTTTGAAGATATGCCAGGCAGAAGAGGGGGCTTGAAAAGGGTCCCATGAATTGCAAATTCCCTAGTCAGCTTTAAAGTCGTGGCTGAAATCAGAGCAGACAGGAGAGGACTCTGTAGGATTTTCCCATTTGGATCATTTGGCTGAGAAGAGCCACAAGAGAAATAAATCCCTCCGGGCTTGGAATTAACCCAAATGGTAAAGGATTTTCCCTTGTGTTGAAAATCAATGAGAATATTATCTTTAGCAGTAGGATGCTTTATGTGTAGGCCACACCAGACAGGGTGTAAATCCAGCACTCAGGCTGTAAATTGCCTCGAATTGATCACTCTGGAAATCAAACTACAGATCCAGGTATGAGACCAAAGGTGACAGGAGCTCTCACCTTTACTGTCACTCTGTGTAGAGAGTACAGCTCTACAGCAAATCCCATGAAGTCTGTGCTATGAAATATTTCATAAACAGTATCAGAAAAGAGGTCTAGCTTGCACTTCTAGTCCATTCTGGAGTTATTCTAGCTCTTTTATTTCATATAAAAATTCAGAATTAAATTAAAAAAAAAAACAATCAGAGGTAGGTTACACCTTTGCAGCCTTTGAGCTCGGAATAAGTTGCCTCCAGGTGGGTTTTATCTCCAGAGAAGGAGACATCTGCCAAAGGGCACTGTCATAACAAAACTGGCTTGAAGATCAACTGTTGCAACTCTATTTACTTTTAAAGAGTTGCTTTGAGGAGATGTCAACAACGTCACTTAATTCCTGCCTGCCTGCCCTTACAGCTGGTAACTGAAGTCAGCCACAGCTTAAAGCTTGATGCCAGGATGCAGCAAGCTGAAGGAAGCTGCTCATTAGTCAATCTCTGCTCACTGTTGTTTAAACTGAGATAGAGCAGTTGTACAATACACAGATGCAAACTAGAAAATTCCTGAGGCAGCATGTGAAATCCTAGCATGCTGCTACTTCTGAAACACCTAAGTATCAAAGACTGAATTCAACCGGCACAGCCCTTTGAGGAAGCAGTTATAAATATCACAAGAAAATTACTGAGGAAGACCAGTCCTTCTGATATGCAAGATAGTTGTCCAAAAATACCATAATGGAAGGGAGGGCCAAAAGGGGTGATGGAGAATTCATTACTTGACAATGGATCACTCCAAATCACAGAGCTCTGTCATTCCAATTCTCCCTTGAAGATATACAAAACTGCCGTTTCTGGTACCTCCAGTTCCACAGTGCTGTTCCTAAGCCTGACATTCTCAGCAGAAATTGCTGCTACTCAAGATAGACTTATTACTGAGAGGAAAACTACCTGCCTTACAGTGAGACTTCATGAAAAATGTTAACTATGAATCCTGCTGATTTGTTGAGCAATGCTGTGTTTTCATCAGCTAATCAAATTGAGCAGTCCTCTGTATTAGAATAAGCCAGATCATTACAATTGTATTTCAAATGCACACGATGTGTTTATACCTCTCATGAGACACGCTGTCCACTCCATTAAAACTAACAACTTTTGTAGTTATGCATGCTAAAGTATCAGTAATCAAATCTCATGCTTCATGGTGTAAGATGATCACTAGAAGTGTCAGGAAGAAATTATTTCCTAAGAGATGGCACAGCCAGATGTGTTTGCCTTTGAATCATCACATGTTGTCAGTAACAGCATACTCATGTGTTAGATCATTGATCCAACAATTTGTTATAGCAAATTCTATCTTCTGATGTTCAGCAAATCAGTCACTCCAAGACCAGCAAAATATAAATCTGCTTTCACTAGAAAGTAACCAGCACTAAATGTTGAGATGGTGAGGAATGCAAGGCTACCTTCTATGCAAGTTTTAAAGTACTTCTAGAACTGGCTAAATCATATCTCCAGATTTAAGAATCTTCTTGAGTTTTCAGGCATCAAGATTTGGCTCTGAAATTTGCTACTTGCTGCCAATCTCTCTCAGTATACTATTAACTTTTTGTGACAATCTCTATGGCTGAATTAATTTCCCTTTGTCTCCTGTTTTTTCTGATGATTCCTAGGAAAATTAAGCGTAGTAGAACTGTCACTCCCATATCAGATTAACACCATATAACAGCTGGAGGTAGGCAGGGGTAGGATTGCTGACTCAATGGTGTACTCAGGATTGCTGACCCAATGGTGTATTCCTTCACACTTCACATTAGCCTTGTTTGCCACTTATGAGCTTTTGATAACTGCAGGAGTCAAGAGATAATCTGTAGCTGATGGGATCCTTCCCAATAGATGAAGATATCAGTAAAAAAGATGCATGATTTTGTTGCTGTAATACAGATGTTATTAATCCTACTGTAAGTCTGGTATTTTTAATTTATCAATAAGTATTTCTAGAAGAGAACCAAAGCATTTGCTCTTTGGTAAATCTACCCCAGAAGTCTAGAAATTACCCTTACGAAACCATCAGATTTCTGAAATTTAAAATAGACTGTTAATTCCTGGAAGTGCCTTCAGAAGCAGTGTTTTATGATCATCCTGGCGCTTCTTGCTCCTACTGGCTGCTGTTCAAAACCACCTTGGCACCAGAGTTCTGCCCTAGTTGTAGCTTCACATCACCTGGCATCAGTAGCCTGGAAACAGTCCTTTGAGATAAATTACTACGGCACCAAATAGTGGCATAAAACTGGACAATAAAATGTTTTCCTTTCAATAAATAACTCTGATGCTGTGAAGCTTTGCTGTCCTCTCCTGCCAACTCCCCAGAAGCTGTCCATGCACCGTCTACTCACGGCAGGCGCCCTTGCAGAGCCTGAAAACACAGCTGCCCTCCAAAAAAAGATGCTCAAGCATTACTGCAGCAGCATGGCCTCATGTGGCTCTTGCTCTCTCACAGGCTTACATGAGGTAGAAAGTACCTGTGGCTTGGTTTTCAGAAGATCCATGAAAAGCCTTCCAGTCCAGCATTTCCCTTCCAGCTTGCTGCCAGTAGTCACTGCCAGCACTCACCTCCACATCCAGCACTTGGCTCATGTAACCCTCCCATCCCCTGCACCAAGGGAAAGTCCTCTTAACCCTTCCAGTTCCCTGTCCTATTCTGGGTTGTGGGCAAGGTTGTCTGCCTGCTCATGTGTGCTGCGCTGTCTTGTCTGCAGTTTGACATTCTTTGGCACAACTAAGAAAACAGAAACCACAGGTTTGGTATCATAAGGAAATGAACAGACATAACCCAGGCTAAAGTCCAGGAAGACAAAGAGCACAGACATGTGCAAGAGGCTTTGTCTCTGCTGGAACACCACTATTCTCAGTCTTTAGCAGCATGTCTGTGGGCTAGCTGGAAAGGCAGCTCTGCCTGGAGCCCGGTGTGCAGCCCCGCACACCCCCCACGCTGGCGTATGCTCCGTGCAGCTGCTGCTGGCTACCAGGGCCAGTGTCTGGCGAGGATTATCTGGAACTGCAAAGCCTTTCTGTCAGCCCACCCACGCTGGCCAGAGCTGGCAATTACGCTGTTTATACAAAATACCTTTTGATTAATGGTTAGAGAAATAAAAGCTGTAGCATATGTTGCTCTCCATATAAAATCATAAGTCTGTCAGGCTTACAGTGCATCTGGCCAGGAAGGGGGGACAAAGATTTATTCTTCCTGCTATTCCCTGTACCCCCTGCGTGAAAGTCTGAGCTCCCTCCATCATTTCACCTATTACATTCTCGACTAGTTCGGCAAAGAAATCTAGGCACGGCCTCTGCAGCAAACCCCACGAGGTATCAGAAAACCTGAAGAAGGTGGGATGTGTTCATGCTGACAGACCTAGTGGTAAATCTTCAGTAGAGGAGCACAGCTGGGACACCTGCTGGCAGTGGCTGATGAGGATTCCCAGAAAGGCATTATTTCACTCGCTCCTAGGGAAACTGAGGAAGTGGTTTCCTTGCTTGTTTATGAAATTCCTGCTTTATACATGGGACTCTGAACACTTGGTGCACATAAACCCTGAAAGGCATTGTTGCCATCTCTGCTTCATGGGGCTCTGTCATGCCTGTTGTACTGGCAGCCAAAATCACACACCAACACCTGGTGTTCACACACTGACCTGGCAGCTCTGGCTGCCTGGAGAAAACAGACAGCAGCCCTCACCTCACTGTGTCCCGAGGAAAGCTCTCTATGGTGCCACCACTGCTGAACCCACACCTCAGAGGGAGACCTGGCACTGCCCACTCATTCAAACAGTCTTGGCCATCTTATTTTCAAGCCCCCTTTGTAGAGGTCTTGGGTTAATAGTTCCAAGAGTACATCCAAATTAATATTTTCTAATTGCATCTGATTAGTTGTGAGGTACAAACAGCAGTGCTGGACATGTGATAGCACAACAAACCAAGACTTGTCCTAGGACCTGGTGGAGAGGGTGAAGTTACAGGTCCCATCTATAGAAACCCAAACCCAGCCAGATGGGTTTTGTGTGCTCCCTTCTTTTGAGGGAAGGGAGAAGCAGCATTCCCAGGGAGGCACGGCCACTTACCACACCAGCCCTAACAAACAGACCAGCTCGAAGAAGAAATAGGGTCAGCTGCATGGGGCAGTGTCAGATTTAGGGAGAGATGACCACAAATCTTCTTTTCCCCAAATCAGACAGCTGTGACAAAAGGGGAGGGCTCAGTGCAGGACCCAGCAGAGAAAGCTCAGTGCTTCGTCATTATTCACACGTTTTCCACGCACCTCTTTGCTNGATCAGACAGCTGTGACAACAGGGGAGGGCTCAGTGCAGGAAGAGTGCAGGACCCAGCAGAGAAAGCTCAGTGCTTCATCAGTATTCACACTTTTTCCATGCACCTCTTTGCTGTGAATAGACTGTAATAACAATTTCTGTGGCATCTTCAGAAGATGAGAATACTAAAGATATTTCTCCCTGAAAAGAGTCTTGCAAGCCCAAAAGATTCTGTTTCCCACCTCCCCTTCACTCCATCCCCAAATAAATCAAGGGGATCTAATAAAAGGTATTACCTCCCTCTACAAATTTTATCTCAGTTATAAAGGAAACATCAGGATAGATTCTCAGCTGGCATATATTTTGGGTCACTGAATCTAAGCTCAGGAGACTTGCACTGATGTGGCCTTTTGTCTGTGATGCTGATTAATAGAGGGATGGGGCTCTAAAACAGTATCTGCAGCCAGACCCCAGTTTCAGGCACTTCTTTGCCAGTTCCTTGTGCTGGGAGCCATAGATCACAGAAAGTTGCAATGAAGATCAGAACAAAGTGCAAATGTACAGACACCCCAAGCACGTTAATTTTTGATCAAATCCTTACAATGAAGCCCAAGAAGGAAAAAAGAAAGAGTACAATCTACTGGCATTAACAATGCAAACGCACAACAGAGTTAGGATCAGAACAATTCTGCCCACACTCTAATGGAACACAACACTTATCAGCAAACCCCTGACAATGCTGCTTCAAGACTCCACAGGGCTGCATTTCTGCATGGAGGAAGTCCTGCAAAACTTCTCAGTCTGGCAGAGCAGAAAAGTCAGTGAGAACAATGGGATGCATGAAATAAAACAACAAATGAACACATATTCAAGCTGTATTGTAGAGAGAATGAAGCAAAGCCCCAAAGCAAGCCCTAAGGTGCTCCAGGGCACAGGATTGCTCTGCCAGGAGCCATTAATGCCACGTAATTGTAACCTAGCACTCACAGAAAGAATTATGGTTTTCTATAAAGCAACGTGAAAACCTCTCTTAGCTCAGCAAACCACCAAAAGGTAAATCAGAGTAGCTAATAGAACTCAACTATTTCAAAAAAAGGGATATAATATGAAGAAAGGAAAGCATCCCAAAATTTTGGAATGGTCAATCTGGAAAATCTCATGGGTAGTCCTTGGTTCAGAGCCACTTATTATTACTATAGCTGCACAACTTGGACCTGTGCTTTTGTATGGGAAGGAAAATATCCCACAACAGGAAATCTCCTCTTGGGGACTGCGTGCCTTGTTGGCAGTGAGACCACAGTGTGGGAGAGACCAGGAGAACAAACGTAGAAGCAACTATGGTGAAACTTAAGGATTCCTCAGCAGAGGTGACAGCCTCTGTCGCTAGGGACAGCGGAACACAGCAGGCTAGTTATCCTTTCCAGCTGAAGCCCTTCCCCAGGTTTTTTCTACCATCATCCCTTCAATGTGGCAGCTTTGCATTTTGTGGTTGCACCTCTAATTCTTCCCTCAGCCTGTGATTAAAAGATGGTCCTGAAATGCAATGTTTGTACAAAGACAAACATTTGAATGTCTTGGATTTGAACATCTTGGAGTTTGAGATCTTTGGAGCAGATCCTTTGGCTAAGTCTGTGAGGGAGATAAAGATACCTGTCAAAAGGGGAGCCAGTGAATTTCTGTTTATAGCAAACTGCCCTGTGTGGGCTCAATTCACATCAGAGTTTGTCAGGGACAGTTCATTACTCACAACTGGGCTAGGGGCCCACCAAACATTGAGGAGCTGCTGGCCTTTACTAAGGCCATTAAAAACAAAAAGCAGCAATAAATACCATTGTTACGCCTCCAGAAAGCTCAAAGGTTAAATGAACTGGGAATCTTCCTGTCTGACTGGAGTTCCTCCTGATCACAACAGCCTCTGTAACAGAACTGACTGCAGCCAGGCAGCCAGAGCTGGCACTTTTCTAGGGTACACTGGCATAAGCAGTGACCAGGTTGCTCAGTTTTTCCTATGAGATGCTATGATTGCTATGTAGTAGGCAAGTCATGGGAAAAAAGATAAGGACTTTGAAAGGCATTTATTAAAAAAAACCCAAACAAACAACAAAATCAAGCAAAACAGCTTGCTAATTGTCTTTAAAACTTTTGTGTTAATACTAAGCACCTTAAACCAATTTCAGAAAACTGAAATATTTGGACTAATCTTTGACTGCTGCATGGTGGCAATAGCAAATGCGTTTTAAGATCAGGGAACTCCATCAACTCTGAGTAAATACTCCATTATCCAGTTGTTGTTCAACATCTTTCCTCTCAGCAATCAACCCTGCACCACCTGGTTTTAAGAGGGACTAAAGTTTCTCTGAAATCATATGATCTTCGGATTAGAGTTAAATAAAGATTTACTGTATTTTCAGACTGCTTTTGGCCAGCACTGGAGAAGACAGAGGATAGAGACTTGCTCATCCAGCATGTCATTCCACCTTGGCTGGTAGGAGACAGCTGCAGCTTTATCAGTCAGGGAGTGCTGATTTCCAGTGCTAGGGAATGGGCTTGCTTGTTCTGCCAGTGAGCTTTGAGACAGCTTTTCCTGGAGCTCCAATTGATAAAACAGTTGGAGTTTTTCTAAGAGCAGTTCAGGAAGCAAACAGGCCAAACTACAAAGTCATGTAGCACTTGCAGGAAAGGGCATGCCTGAGAAAGGGACCAGAAATATCCACTTTAGTCCAGGGTGGTGCATTAGAAAATAGATACCTGCATGTGAAGGAGGGGGAGGACTGAGAAGCTCACATGCCACACTCAACCCCCACAGTATGGACCCACAGGAGTCCAGAGCCCCAGAGCCCACCAAGCAGGACTTTACTCCAGGACTTTACAAAATTTCTCATTGGTTTGAAATATATTGGTGTATATTATGATTCTGGTATATGTAATTTGTTTCTTTGTTTTTAAGGAAGGAAAAGAAGTTTAAAAATAAACAGCAGCATTTCACAATAGATTTGTATCACATAACAGAGCTCACACCTTTTATTCTTGCTGAGCTTTGGTCAGCACTCTTCTCTGAAAGCAGTCACTTTGCCTAGCAGTTAATCTGGATCACAGTCATGGCTGCTTAGATATTTTCAAATCTGATTTAAAAAATAATAAAATCCAGCTACAGATCTCCTATGGGTAGAAATATGTTAGGCGAATTTTTACACATTGCTTTACAAGCTGGTTTGCTGGTCTGAATTAAAATGAAAAAAAAAGGGGGAAAAAAATTTCTACCTCAGAAGTGTATTTTCATTGTGGAGTTACCCATGAGGTACATTTTGATCCCAAAGTTTCCTAGTCTCAGAGCTACCAGTCAGTTTTTTTAGCAGGGGATACAAATCACAGCAGAAGTGCAGCTCTGTTCCAAAAGAACTTGCCATCTAAGAAACACATACACAACCCAAACTGGTTGTTTCTGCCAGCATGGACTTTGTCCAGAGAAGGGCAACAAAGCTGGTGAAGGATGTGGAGCACAAGTCCTGTGAGGAGCAGCTGAGGGAGTTGGGGTTCCTAAGCCTGGAAGAGGCTCAGGGATGACCTTACCACTCTCTACAACTCCCTGAAAGGAGCGTGTAGCCAGGTGGGGGTCAGGCTCTTCTCCCAGGCCAACAGCCACAGGACATAGGCTTCAGCTGTGGGAGGTTTAGGCTGGACATTAGGAAGAAATTCTTCCCAGAAATGGTGGTTAGAGTGGAATGGGCTGCCCGGGAAGGTGGGCGAGTCACCGTCGCTGGAGGTGTTGAAGAAAGACGGGATGTGGCACTCAGTGCCGTGGTGTAGTTTGGTCATTGGTTGGACTCAGAGGTCTTCTCCAACCTTATTGATTCTGTAATTCCGTAATACTGTGCCAGGTAGAGAATTTGCTGATGTCCCCCAATTTTCCTAGACGTTTATATTTCCTGGGCAAGCACTTTGAAGACTTGAACACTTCCATGTCGCTGCGCTCACCACGGCACTCGGCTCCAGGCAGCTGGGCTCACGTGCTGGCTTTGGGAGTGCCTGTCTCCCTGCAGACATTACCCTCACAGCCACTGCCATCTCACATGCACCTTTGAAAACAGAACTGCACAGTCCAAAATAGCCCAATTTCAAACTTACTTAGATTCCCAAACTGTATATTCCAGTCCAAAGTCTTACCCAGTGTACATTTGTACCATTTTTCTTCAGCTGTCTCAAGGGATTTGCCAAATGTATACCGAAATTTCTTGGCCTTATAAGAGAATCATGTACATGTCACACTTAGAGATCAATATATTTAAATCAGATTTAGTGAGCTTAAATTTGACATAATTGCCTTTCCTTCTTTTTTTCTTTTTTTCATATGGTATGATCATTGGCATCTGTCTTAGCTTTTAATCTGTTTAAAACTTTATTGGTATAGTCATATGAGGTAAGTAAATATTTTTTTCATGAGTCTATAAAACATTATTAGTTTATTTTTTCATCATGTCAGGTTGGATAAGTATCTCACGGTGCCTGTACATCTTCATGAGGATTTTATTATTTATTTTGATTTAGACTAAACTAAAATGAAGACCTGTGCCAAAGCCCTGAGCTTTTTTGACAGTCTTTAAAATATACAGTAATAAAATTGAATTAACAGGCTCCCTCGGTGATTTCCAGATGGCAATACACTGGTAAGAGCAGAGAAACCACGAGAGCTTTAGCCCCCTCTGTTCTGCCCCAGCATTGCAGCCCACAAATCCTTTGCATCTCTCCCATTCCAAAGTACAAAGGCCAGAGGACAGTGGCAATGGGGCAAGTATGAATGGGATCCAGTCATCCAAATAATAACCTTGCCCATTCTTAAATGTCAGAGGGAAACATGAGCTTTGGAGGCTGGTGCTGGACTTTACAATTTTTGAGAAACAATAGCTCCAGAATAGATGATTTAGCATTTTACCCACACAGAGAATTAATACAGATTATCTCCAGTAATCGTGTTCTAATTCATTCTCTAGTTTACTTAGACTGAGTTAATGTCTCTGTGTAAACTACCTTGATGTGAATTAGAACACCACAAAGTACACAGCTTATCCCAGGTCTGAGGGGAAAAGAGCTTACACAGGTTTGTTTTCCAGCTGATGAATCCTAAGTGCTCCAGACTAGAGCACAGTTCTTACTCAGGACACTTTATTATACATCTCATCTTTTGTCGAGTTGAAATAACCTAAACTATTTCTCTCCAGCTTTATTAACTGGTCAAAACAGATAAATTGCTTTCTTTGAATTTATTAAATGCCAAAAGAACCAGTAACAAAGGAAGATGTTGTCCTGCATGGAAACATCTGCATGACCTTGCCTTTGTACACCCAGCCAATGTCCCCATCATCCAAAGAAGAACAGAGTAACCTGCACAAAAACTCAGAAGAGTGCAGTGTTATATCCACATTGAGCAAACCTGATCTGAGACCTTAAAATGCATTGCTCCTGCCATCTTTGCTAGCAAAGTCTTTATATGTATAGGGAAGTATTCAGTTGCAAAGAAGTGAAAAATTAATTTTTGTGCTTGAAATCAACTCTTGTGCCTATGAAAGAGGTGACTAACCTTGCTAGCCACCTGTGGATGGCACCACTATAGATGTAGAGTAGCCTTTTGGACTGATTGTGATGCGTGGGCTTGATCCATTACAATTAGTGTGTCTTCCGAAACAATGGTAATTGTAGGGGCTTGGTAATTGCAGGACTGAGCCCACAGTCCTACAAATAAATGGGGTGGAGACAGAAAATAAGCAAATGAAGCAAACAGAGCTAAACACTTTTTCTGAAGTAATTTTTCCATTCCACCCAGATGATTCCTCCTTTTGCATCCATGGCAAACACAAAATCTTTCCTGGGTACAAGATGCATCCTGCCCACTTACACACCTGCTCCTCCCTGTCCTCCAGCTTTCCTCACAGAACATTCTGGGAAGTGCTCATTTACAGGAATTACAGTTCCTTCAATGCAAAGATAATACATTCAGAAGAATCCAGAAGGGAAATGAGGGTTCTCCCTCCTTACCCCAGCAGGTCCCTCCTTACCCCAGCAGGTCCTGAAGCGAAAGGGAAGACTTCCCCTTCAGAGAAGTTAAGCAATATGCATTGATGATACCAACAGGTAAAGCAAGCCAATAGCATCCAAATCACTCCTGCTACAATCGCTGCTGAAGTACAGAGAAGCTGTGCTCTGGACACTATCATTATTTATCTAAGGAGATTTGATTAACTAGTATTTAAACAGCCCCAGTGCCAGTGGACAGCATCCTTGCCCATGCAGTTGTCCCTTTTTTCCTCTTGCCCCTGTGCCACGTGCAGAACACCTGGAGGGGGCTGGGCCACCACCGATCTGCAGGACAGAGTGGAGATTCCACAGCTGAGGCAGCTGCCTCCCCTTGAGGGCTGGGGAGGCCTGGGAATGTGGGACACGGCTCAAGGCTTGCTTCCCTGGGGTAAAATAAGGAGACCACTGGGCTAGCCTACAGTGCATTGGTGCCAGGTGGTGGCAGACCAAGGAGCTGTAAAGAGCTCTCTGTGGTTTCCCTTTTCCACTATATTTTCCCTCCTTTCTTCATAGCATCCCAAAAATGAAAGTCATCAAACACACAAGCCACCATCACAGTTGGAAAAATACTGGTATGCAACTTCAGTAAATATAACTCAGTTGTGCCAATAAAATTGAAAACAGAGAAATGACATAAAAAGAACGTACATTATTTTAAATTGCAATTTTTATATGTTCAGTTTTATTGCCTCACTCTTTAAAATAAATCCAGGACCTGATTTACTTTAATAAAAGTTTAATTTCACATCTTGGTTTCAGTTCTGTACTCTTAATTTATTCTATGGCCAACCTTCTGACAGGAAAAGAGCTAGAGCAGCTGGGGAGTTTACAGTCAGGTTATACTCAAGTCACTGTAATACAGTGGTTAAAAGCAAATTTAATTGTAGCTTCTACTGTAGAGGAATGTTTTAGTCTTTTATTTTTCCATATGTATTATTTTGAAGATGTAGCAAATGGAAATGGAGTCATTTTTCACACCTGAAACTGTTAAACAAATGCATCAACATTTCACAGTCACATTGCAAAGCCAACAGCAGTGGCAGACAAGAGAACAAACCCAGAACACATAACACACTAGTGTCCCACAGCAGCACCAGAGAAGCCTCCTGGTTTCAGAAGCCTCAGCATACAAAGGAAAATTTGAATTATGCTTCTTTTAACTGAAAATTGCCAAGTGATTTCAGAGCACAAAGGCAAACATCAATTACTCACCTTGCTCCATAGCTAAGCAGTTGCTGACCTCAAGCTCACTCAACACACATTAGCAAAGCCGGGTTGGATACACGTGGGCTGGCCCCTTATAAACAAGGGCACAACATGACTTGCTGAATGATATCAGAAGTAACTAATACAACTGCACTGAAGTGAAATTTCCTCTTTAAGTCATTGGAGACTCACAGGTCTCATATTTAAATGCTGCCTCAACACACCTGAAACCCAAGCAAACGCCAGGAGATGCTCAGGGACGCACCGCTGCACCTGGCGGGAGCACACCTGGGCTCACACAGCCACGCCCAGGGCTCCCGCTCTCCCAGGCCTGGCACAAGGAGTGCCCGCAGCTCCCCTCTGAGGGGCTGCCTCATGCAGCTTCACCCTGGCCCAGGGAGGGGAGCCCTCGCTGCTCTGCCATCCCCTCCGAGCCTCCTGGACCACAGGGCTTCCTCTAGGCCCCCTGCCCGGCCACGAGCGGCCGCACCACCGACCTCCATCCCCGACCCGCCATGGGCTCCAAGCCCCCGTGTTACTCGCAATACGCGGCCATGGAGGCAAAACAATCACCAGCATCCTCATAAGCGTGCGCTCTTACCTGGCGGAGGATGCCGGCCGGGCCCTGCCCGCTGAGGTCGGCAGCGCTGCCCTGGGCGAGCCGCGGCTCCGGG
>WEZZ01005178.1:51196-61492 GCA_013400585.1 Chloropsis cyanopogon
TTTTTTTTTTTTTTTTTTTTTTTTTTTGAAAGGAGAATCAGCCTATGCTTTCTACAACAGCAACAAGGATAATTTTGGGTTTAGTAGTGTAAATCATGCAGTGACAGAGGTGAGGAGGAAGGACCCAAAGTGCTGAAGCATGGCTGAGCAGGCAGCCCACAAAGGCTCAGCTGTAAACACCTACTTCAGCCCTGATATACACGGGAGTCTTCCATGAACTACTGGAAAGAACAGGAAAGAACATTATGTTTTATTCGTGCGTGCAGAGCAGCACACAGGTCTACAAACGAAGAGATAGTGATTCCCTCTCATGAGCCTTAAAAAAGTACTAAATTGTAACCAAGGCAGCAGATTTGTTACCATCTGAAATTTATCATTTCTCTATAGCAACCAGGTCCCTTCTGCCTGGCTGTTGCTGCCAGATGTTCATTTCACTGTAATTTAGCCATGCACACAAGACACTGGCTTGCACTGCCCCTGCTCTGTTTTCCTCATTAGCAATTCTCTTTGCTTCCAGGTCATGATATCATTAGCAGTAAGTCATGCAACAGCCAGGTGAAGTTGTACAAAGAAGTTTTTATTAAGCGTGCTGGTGGGCTGTGCTGCCTGCTGAAGCTTTGCAGAGGGACAGCCTCTGTGTTCCAGGGTGTGATGCTAAACCTCTGCTCTGCACAGGAGTAGGGACCTTCTTGAGAGCCTTTCTCCACTGCCCCTTGGGCAGCTGCCACTCATCTCCTCAGTCTAAAACAGTAAACCCAGCACCCTGAGCCACATGCTGGGTAACAACAGGGATGTACTCCACCCTTGTAAAGCTGCAGCCACATCCTTCAACATCTTTTCTCTTTGGCCTTGTCTCTCCTCAATCCCTTTTCACAGGTTCTTTTTGTACTCTGGAGACTGTATTTACTGCTGTGCTTTAAAGGGATCTCACCTCTTTAGGAGAAGGCTACCAATCACAATCCATAACTTTGAGACACTTCTACATGAATAAACTGAGCTCCAATGAGCACGATTTCAAGGAAGCCAGTGGCTTCTACTCTTCACCTTCTGCACTAGAATGTGCTAACCTGTAAAACTGAGCACAACGGAGAATTTAGGCACAACACAGTTACAAGCCTGAACAGTGAAAGACAAAATCTTCATATTTTATGAAAATCTTAATTAAAAAAAAAAAAAACCAAAACAACAAACTTGACTGAAAGAACAGTGTTGCCCTGTACTTCTAGAAGCAACAGTACTAAGAAGGTAAGTTTGCCTTGTGGCTTACCCACTTACCCAAGTATTGCATTCAGCTCACCCACATCTTGCTTTCTAACATTAGCCAGATTTACTTTCCTTAATAACCAGCTTTTATGGCCTCATCTCTAGATGTATTTACCCAGCTGCTATGTATTTGCTAGGTGAGCATGTGTGTCACTTCATGTTTCAGAAGGGTTTTTAAGCCTCGCCTCTGGGCAGTCAGGATTTCCTGCTCTGCGGCGGCAGGAACAGAGCGAGACAGGAAACAATGCTGCTGCCACGGGCTGGGAGGGAGGAAGGTCAGCGGCTGGGCTTGTACCTTCTCATTACCACCACAGCCTCAGGACTGAGTCTAGTCAAGAACTGAACTTACCAAATTGCCCTTTTATGATTCAGTATTTCAACTGAAAGCATAAAGTGCTTTCAACTTAATTTGAGTACGTAACATGGTAACATATTCCTTGTCTTTAAAATACTTTGAGGATCGTGTTGCTGAGGCAGCACTGACTGATGCAATGGCAGTGCTGGATGATATCCACACGCTCAGTGTCCGTGTCACTCATGGGAATAGAGCTGAGCCCTTCCAGCAGCCTGAAATGGGAGCAGTTGTACCATGGCCCTGTCTGGAGACCATCCATTTTATATCTTGCTGTACAGAAGCATTGTGGGAAGTCAGCCATGCTCAGACAAGCCAGATGATAATGAATGGCAGAGTTGGGACAATCATTTTATATTCTTCATAGTTTAAAAACAGAGTTTTAAAGTATCATTTTTAAACAAAAACATTTTTCACTTCTTTCCTAATTTGATCTGAAGTTTTAGAAGCATCAACTTAAACTTTACATGATTAGAGTCACATCATCGAATTTTTTCCTTCATCTTTTAGCACACACACAAATCTATCGCTATGGTCAACACTTCTGTTTTGTCCTTTAGAAGGCTGCAATGATACTTGACAATACTACAACAAATACATTATTGTAAAAGCTGCTATGGTCCCCATTTTGGGGGGAGGCAATACTACTACATTACTACTATCATGAAGGTGGGAACAGGCAGAGTGCAGAGTGCCACTCAGATATGAATGTTCTACTGGAAATTATCAACAGTCGATTGAAATTTAGATTTATTTTGAATCAAAATGAAAGATTCATGAAGTTTCCCATAGAAAGATCAATGCTTTGTTTTTCCAAAATGCAAAAATAAATTCATAAATTAAAAAATTCACAGCATTTCAGTAAAGGTAGATATTATTGTAATTTGTATTGCTAAATAGTGCAAATAACAGTACCATTTAAAATATCATAGCCCCGTTTTTGAAATGGAATCCTTAATTTCACTAGTATTTTTCAGAGATTCACTATATATATTCAATATTCAGAGATTCAATATATATTCACTAGTGCACTAGTATTTTTCAGAGACAGCACAGCAGACATCTTTGAACAGTATTTTTGACCACCTCTGCCCTTTGAGCAAAGCAGACCTTAAAGTTGACACTGAAAAAAGCAGCCACCTGCCAATTCTGGTCTCCATAGAGAGACTGAGGAAAGACATCAATTTATGTTAAAGGTAATGTGGAATTCAAAGTCAGTGTTGGGACTATAAAACCATAAACAGTGAGCCTGTAGTATTTACACAGCTGTGAGTCCAGATCCAACTTTTTATAAAATTTATGTATTTCAAACAAAGAGAACACTGATGGGGTCTGGCTGTCATCCTGAGACAAGTATATCATCATCTAAAATCTCTTTCAGATTGAGACTCACTGGATCCAAGTAAAAATACTGCATTTTAATGCCATTCATAGAAGGAAAACACAGATAAAATGCTTGATGACGAGATAGTCTCCTTCCTGTGAGCAAGCACACACAAAAATTTTGGATCATATTGAGCAATTGTCATAGTTCTACATGGTGAACCACGTCATTAGATCTTCTGTCCCCTGGATACTATGACTTTTGCAGGTTTTGTGCAATGTGTTAAGACTGAATAATGGTGCTAACACAAGACAATGCAACATTTCTTTAAAGCAACATGTGATTTCAGCCAGTTCTGTTTAAAAGGCACAAAGTCTTCATAGCAATGATGGAGGTAACTGGGAAATATTGCTTCTGCTCACATGTGATGCATTGCTGCACACAGAACTTCAACAGATTCCCAGACCTGTAACAAGGAGCTTACATGAGAGATGAGCACAGGAGCAGGAAATTATACACCTATTGCAACAGCTTAATACAACAGGGCTCTGAAATATGGGGAAGCTGAGTAAGACAAGGTCTGCTTCTGTATTATATTGAAAGAACTTCCAAATAGCAGCTGAACAAGGTCCCCATCCTGCCCTCACCAAAGAGGTGAAATTCTGAACCAAATAGCCTGGTGTTGTTTTCCTTCCCTGAAACTTTCCTGTTGTGCACTATATGACACACAAAAACAGAGCTCCTATTAGCATACATTTATAAATTCAGTCTCTCCTCTCCCAGCAAGTGCCAAAGCTTTCCTAATAGTTTTCCTTAGTAAGAGTTCATCATCAAATTAAAATGAACCAATATGACAAGTTAGTAGAATATGTTTGTTCAGTTTCATCACAAGAAACACGTATTGGTTTAGGCTGATTTTCTTTTTATTAATAATATAAGGTTCTGTAATCTCTTAACATTACAACTGAAGCTTTACAGTTAATCTCACGCTAAAATGACAAACACTGTTTGGCTTTATTTTCAGAAAATTAAATTACAATCTTGATAAACATACATTTCCAAGACTGAGAAGCAATTTGTGTTTTCTGGATTTCAGTGCTAATGTATCCCTGCCTTTGAAATTGGTTTCAGTTAATTAACATTGCTACGGAAGAACTATTTGGCCTGGCCTCTGTTCACAGCTGTAAGGCAAAGATGACATCTCTAACTTAACCATTAAGTCAAATCAAGACATGTTTTTCTTTGACTGTAAGATTTAGATCCTGGATCAGCTTTTAACAGATTCCTTCTTTTCCTTCCCAACTTTTTATAAAAGTCTCTCTAACGTAAACGTATTTTACAGTCACGCCACAGTCACTCTCTGTACCTTTCCTCCTTCAAAGGGAGAGAAACTGCGTAGTTGGAAGTCATTACAAGCTTAATTAAAACTGCTTGTAACTTATATACGGCCAAAATACTCAAGCAAATGCAAAAGTTGTGTTATGCATCAGCACTTCTAATCTGCATGGATCAAACTCCATCTTGGAACAGGCTGCAGCTACAGGAAGTGAAGTCTGTAGAAAGAAAGAGCATACAGAACAAAGAGTGGTGGAAGACTACGGTATTAGAGACAGTAAGATTTTGTTTAAATGTTGAATGATCTCTATCTAGGTCTTCTGAACTTACATTAAATTTTTTTCTGTTTTCAATAGCAATGTGAAATTAAAGGCAGCAATACCTATGTTCCAACTGCAGTTTTAACTAAGCTCTGACCAGTTCATAAGATAGTATTTAGGAAGACAGCAATATTCATTACACTTGGAGTTAATTTTTTCCTCAGAGCTATCCAGTGACAGTGCTTAGGGACCCTTGTAGCCTGTTATTTCACCTTCCCATAGGACAATTTACATGCAGTAAAAATCTTTACTGCATTTTAAATCACTTCAGAAGTCAGTGGCTATTTAAAGGTTAGAGAATGCAAGGAGTTTTTACCTGTGTACTTTCAATACAAAAAAAGGATGAGGAAACCATAGTCAGAAAGTTAAAAAATGGGAAGGATGTTGTAGAGCTGTGTTGTACTGTAGTCAAAATCTTAAGAGATCAGTATTACTAAGCTATGACTACTTCTTCTACTCTTTTTGCTGTCATTCTGCAAAAAAGCTTCACATGCTTTCCTTCAAAATTAATTCTTCATAGTTACACAAACTTTCATTGAGGCACATAAACACCCTTCATATTTACCAGCTCCTACGAAGGTCTCCACTGGGGAGTGACCCAAGCCATCAGCGAGACGCCAGCCGCGGGCACGGAGTCAGCGGCGCAGCTGAGGTGAGAACGTCCCTGCACGGCCATGAGCAGATTCACTCCCCAGACACCTCTGTGTACTTAAGGAACACTCAACACAGTGCCAAGGCTCAGCTTCCTGCAACAGACTGCACCTACCGATTTGGTTACTGCTGAAATACCAACTCTGGGGACAAGAAAAAATAATAGATTTTCATACTGAAATGTTGTGAAATAAAGACCATTCGAAATACATCCAGCTGCATTAAAAATATCACATGAACATTCTGTCTTATGACCTGCAGATCATAAAAAAAGTTTTCTTTAATTACCTTGACAGTATGCAGTTTAAAGTCATGGTTTGAGTGTCCATGTTTTTCAACCATTTGAGTTGTAGCATTGAATAATCTTAGAACAAGCTGAGAGTTGTCTGATATGCAGAATTTTTCAAGCATTTTATATTCTTTTTGGTATATTACCAAAACTGAAAGCTAAATTAATTAAAGAGTATTCTAGAATAGTTTAAAAACAAAAAACAATTTATCATTTTCTCCTCATTAAGGGCATTACCAATACAAAAGGTGTCCAAACTGACACTACAGAGCTGTGAAGCAGTTGACTAGTGATAGTGTCCTCAAAGGATAGTATGGTTTTTTTCTATCTTATGCATATACATTAATTATCAAAAAGTTGGATAATTTGCTTTAAGAAAGAACCCACCTTAAAAATGAATCATGAGTATTGACAAATATTTTGTTTATTTTACTGATTAAGATTCAAGTTTCAATGTAAAAATGCTTACTCTCACATGATACTGATCAAGAAAATATTTCATTTTCATAAAGTTCAATGGACAATTAAAATTGTGGCTACTTGAGAGTAAATAAATGATTCATAAAGGCCATAGGAAACTGTACAAAACTTAAATGGGAAATCTCACTTCCAGGATGACAGCAGGTTGTCCATTTAAGTGTTTTATTAAACAGTTGTGACTGTTTCAAAAGACAGTGCTGGGCAGTTCCATTTGAATAACTGAAAAAGATATTTTGCATCTGTGCAAAACGAACAACGGAACAAAACCCATACACACTAGGACTGAAGTACAGATGAACACAAAATTTTGTTACAAACCTGTTTTCAACATACAGTGAGAAATGTCCATTGTACAAAACTTAGTGACTGACCTACAATTAATTTAAGATTATCCCAGCAATGCAAATACAACTCAGAACAGCTCAATTGTGTAAGATTTTCCAGTAGTACTACCGTGAGAGACTACTCAATTTTTAGTAGTTTGACTTACACTGTGTCTCTTTTGATGAAAGCCTATATTTATACTCTAAGTATTTGCTGGTTACAATACTTAATCCAGTACAGGGAGGTATCCTTGGTGTTCTCTCATCTGTCTCTTAGCAGCTTTCCTTTAGCAAGAGGCCGGGCTGTGCAGCTGCTTCTGTAGAAAACACTGATGTCAGTCTTTGTCCTCCTTGCGGGGGATGCTTTAAGTAAGAAACATCTGGCAGTATCCAGCACTGAAAATACTGTCAGCTGTGCTGCCTAGCCCGACTTGGAAACCCAAATTTGCATTTCCTGGTTAGTACTTGTGCCTAGTAGGTTGAAACATTGTTAAGTAAAAGTCCATAAACATTAACAGTGATGTTTACACTTTATTGGGGGAAGGGGGAAGGGAGTAGCAAAAATCAATGTAAGTTACTAGTTTTGAAAGTTTAGTCTATGTTATATTTGATTACTGGGATATCAATACAATGAAAGTGGAGGAATTTCAACAGTAATTTTTAATTTTTAGTACATCATTTATGCAGGGCTTTATAAAAGATTTTTGTTTCCAAAGATGTTATTGGGGTCCACATATTCTTTAACAGATCTCAGCATTCCCAAGCCGACATCAGAGATGCTCTCCTTCATCCAGCGCTTCCGCAATTTGCCTACTGGAAAAACAAAAACAAAGTGTTTCAATATATGGCAGGATTCTAGGAGCCAATCAATCTTGTGACCATGAATGAATAAACAGTGTGTGATAAATGCTTTTATTCAAAAATGAGAAATGTTTTGCTTTATTTGATTTATTGAGCCCACCAGACTATCAAGCTCATTAAGCTCAGCATACTCCCAGAGGAAGACTGTGTTCCACACTGTCTACTTTCTTTAGAAACTATGAAATTTAGATGAAGCTTAGGCTGAAATCACATGTTCTATTAAGACAAGGAATCAGTAGTAAGTTTTAAAAAGCCACAAACTAATTTTAAGTTGTAAACTGTCGAGGAGATTACTAAAAAGCAGAACCCCACATTTCTTGATAACTCAAAGTGAAAACATAACTCAATAGTCAAGCTTAAACCAGTATTGGTTGAAACAGCAAAAAAATGTTTCTATGAAGAAGGCTTAATATTTCATTTAAAAACTTCCATGCTGGCTGGTAATTGCTCAATACCATTACACAAGAGCTTTGTTTCACATGTAAAAAATGGCTATTCAAAACATACACCAAACACAAAGCTGAAACAATCTTTTAAGAACTTATTTCACTAAATTCTCACAATAGTCCTGTTAAACGGCCAAGTGTTCACATGCTAATTAACCAAATCATCAACTCTGATTAACAGATCATTCAAAACTGAGGACATTTTTTTCATTAAACACACTCTAGCATTAAACTTGCCAGCCTGAAACACAATCCATTTGTCAGTATGAAAAGACATAGTAAAGGTTTGAGAGACAGAAGGAACCTAAATTCCAGCTATCTTTTGTGCCCTGTTTCAGGGTAACCATCAAACTGTCATCAGAATAATAAATTACAGGGACACCTCTGGAGAACAGAGTATATTTGTTTATACCTTAAGGAATACGAGCCAGTCACAATGCCAGCAGAAAAAGCAAATAATGTGAGACAGAATGAAATTCGCAGTTTGCTAGAAAATGACTACAGTAGCATGTGTGTCAAGATCAAAGATCACAACTGAAGGACTAAAGAATTTGTCATGTGGTAGGAACCCTGGCTGTACTTTGCAGCCCCAGCTCAAGAAAGAATCTCCATCTGTGAATGTACTGTCACTACAACATGACTGTCTGAGCACACTGACGTGGTTGAATTTTATCTGTTAAAACTTTAATACTACTACAAAACACCTGAATTGTGGATGTGGCTTGACCATCCCCTCAAGTCACTCACACTGGCTCTTACACAAGCATCTGAAGAACAGTCATTACTATTCTTAACTGTTATCTGTAATATAGTTTCAGTGAATGTGTTCTGTGGTTATGGATGTAATTGTCCTGAAAAGACTGCAAACAACTGCTCCAACAAGATGGAGCACATTAGAATCACAGCAGGATGCCCAACAGCTAGCATGCCTGCCTCTTTTACACCTCCAGTAATAATGCAATTCCACAAGGAACTGAACTACTGTCTGAGCAGCACCAAACAGTCGTTGCATATTTAATGAAGTCGCTCACCAAGTGCTGGAAAACAGAAGGTGCTTGGAGTGCATCATTAGTTCTGTCAAAGTGATAATTTACACATCTATCTTGTCAAATTTTCTATGGTTTATACTTTTGCAATAATAAATCTAACATACATCTGATTAGTGAACTGGAAAGAAAAAAAGCTGTACTACAGTTACCAGCAGTCCTTCACAAACATGCTCAACAAAAATATTTTAACCCCTTGATAACAGCGACATTGATTTCCTGCTCCTACTGTTCATGTCAATAAAACATACATGGAGTTTTCAACTATTCAGGTTTTCATATTAGAGTTGAAAAGCTTTGAAACAATCTCTCCTAATTCTAAGCTGGTTCATCAAATAAAATGGAAAACAGACCAAGTGAAGGAAAGGTTCTGTAAAAATGAGAGCAGCACTTAGAAAGGTCATTTATATATTGTTTCACTTCAGGTCAGTGCTGTGCTCTACATTTTCTGGTGCTCCTCCTCCACAGGAAAACTCAAACGGCTTCAAGGATGAGAAGAGAAAAAGAGGAAGAAAATGCCATAATAGTTAAAGATGTTAGTGTGAACATAAAAATAATTCCAAGTGACAAAGTTGCTTACCTCCACTCTAAGCCTAGCTAAAGAACAGCTTTGTGCTCAAGGAAGCCTTAACTTCCCAACAGTAAGATCTCAGTTAAGCCTGATCTTATCACAGGCTACAGAAAAACCAACTTCCCATTTCCAGCCTAGAGAAAGTAAACTTTTCAGTTTTAGCCCTACATGATGGCATTTATCTAGAACTGACAGGAGACAGTGCACAAAACCAGAATGGATACATGCATCCACCACTTACAGGCTTTCAGCACAGTATCCTTTTCACAATTAAAAACTGAGATCAAAGTCACCTGATTCTACATGCTACATTATTACCAATGTATTTGTAGTATCTTAGCACAGCAAGTTATGACTTGTCCACTCAGCTATACACACCATCACATGCACAATCCTTGTGCCCCAACTGGAAACAAACACAGCATGCATTCCTTCTTGCATCTTCTTCCTCCAAAGACACTTAATCTTGCATCTGAAGGGAGGGTGTCAAGAAGATGGAGCCAGGCTCTGCTCGGTGGTGCCAAGCAAAAGTACAAGAGGCAACAGGCACAGGAAATTCCATCTGAGCACGAGGAATAATTTCTTTATTGTGCAGGTGCCCAAGCACTGGAACAGACTGCCCAGAGAGGATGTGCAGTCTCTCTCTGGAGGTATTCAAGAACCTTCTGGATGCAGTCCTGTGCAATGGTGCTCTAGGATGGCCCTGTTTGAGCAGGGAAATTGGATGAAATGACCCATTGTGGCCCCTTGCAACCTTACCCATTCTGTGATCCAGTGATCTTACTTATCCAAAATGAGTTATGAGAGAATCAGTTTTCAAGTTTCACAGGTGGCAAGTGGCCTGTTCCTGAGGTGTGCTGAGCAGTCTAATAGTGCCTTAAAACATTCACTGCTAGGAAGCCAGAAACCGCCAATGTGAACCCCAGCCTATGACACTGAGTACAAACCCCGCACCATGGCAGGTACTTCTCACAAGGTACTTCAGATCAGAAAGCCAAGGAGCTTGTTCAGTAGCAACTCCAAAGACAGTCCAAC
>WEZZ01005185.1:649-14891 GCA_013400585.1 Chloropsis cyanopogon
CAAATACATTTTGCATTTCAATTTTTTCTTCTAGTGTCACCTTTTTCACTTTTTTTTTTTTTTTTAATTCAATAGGAATCAAGAACACAGAAATAGACAGCTACACATTTGAAGCATTTAGAATGTGGGTCTTCAGGAAGAATCTGGATTTACAATGTTCAGGACAACATTTTTTCCTGGCTCCAGTCAGGACAGGGTGAATATTTGAAGTAGCCAGAAAAGGCTATGTATACAACCTCATATCACTGATGGGGGAAGGGGAAAGGGTCTCTTTGGTCTTGTAGAGTGGCAGCAGTTTGCACATTACCAGTTTGGGCATTACCAGTTTGGGCATTGCCAGTTTCCATGAGGGGAGCCTTTCTGGTAAACACTTTTATCAACATTGTTGCCATTATTCTCAGTGTCGTATCTCATTGCTGTTTCCAGTAAATTGTTTTCATCTCAACCTGTAACCTTCACCTTTTGTGCTTCCAGTTCTCCTCTCCATCCTGCCACAGGGGAAGCGAAAGGGTAGGGTGAGTGAGCAAACAGAGCATGGTTTGAAGTGTTTAAATAAGAACGCTAAATTGGGGAACAACTTTCCACAGACCTGGTGGTAACCGCAATGCCTTATTGACACACCAATTTTGGTACACAAAATAGAACATGTGAAAACTCATTATTTCTTTTAGAAATACATTATGGATTTTGGTTTTTACCTCTGTTTCCATGTTACAGGAAAAAAATATGGCTTTTTAACTATATGTCCTGAATAGCTTCAGCATTTTTGAAAAACCTCAAAAATGGTTTCACTGTGCCTAAATTCGTCTACATGGAATAATCCTCTAGTGCTCAAAATAAATTTTCTAAAAGCCAATAGATAAAAAATGGTGTTCAAGATTCAATTCCTGAAATAAAATACACAGTGTTCATTTTAGCACTTTTACAGTTCAATATTCAAATGATGAGCAAGAGAAGACACATCCTCTGGTGACAATTTCTGGATGTTCGAGTCAGTTCAGGACAGCAGTTGCTGTGCTAGTTTTCACTTGCAGTAATTTAAAATAGGGACAGAAAACACCTCCACTGCAGTAGTCTTTCCTCCCTCCTGAGTACAGGGTGTAGGCAGCAGAGGAAGATGCTTTTCTTACCAATTTCACTCCTGTTTGAAGAGACTGTACTGACTTGAAGTCTTATTTTCTTAAGCTTTTTATTTAGCAACAATCTGTCTGATCCTTCTTCTACTTTAAAGGGACTGCCCTTTATGAACAATTTATTGCATAGACAGAAGAGAAAGAAATACATATTAGATAACTCCTATTAATGCTTCCCGGGCTGCATTTCAGACAGTAACAAGAAAGGTTTGGAAGCAGTTTGGGGTACTTGATCTCAGATCTAGAACACAGTACCCTTGCACCTACATTTATGCAGTGTGTGTGAATTTCTCAGCCTCTGAGCTCCTTCCAGAAACTTTATTAATTGATGAATTTTTGGGGGAAGAAAAGGATATCAAACAAAGTTATGGTGTTTGGATTTTTTCTGAAAATAAGAATTAGGCAGAGGAGAAAGACTTCACATATCTAGTTGATTGTAGAGCTGCCGCATTAGCTCATTGTTAGCCACAGAGACTCCTACAAAAAGCATGGATACGTACTGCAACACAGAGGAATATTTTATAAAAGCATACTTCAGTTTCTGATTAGTTTTGCTTTGCTTTAGAGAAAACATTTTCACTTAGTTTTGGGAATAGGAAATGATGGTGTGCATATCCACAGATGAAGATTTTAACGGTTTATCTATGGAGTACTGTGGGGCTGACATTCGGTCAATCTTAGAGAAATCCAACACCAGGCTTGGATTTTCCCAAGGGAAAACATTTTTCCTTTTTAGAGAACAATTTTTTAGGCATTTCATGTTCTCGGGAAGAGACTGATAGAGGTTTTGTAAGCATCTTTGATCTCAAAATAACATGTGCTGTTTTTCACTTTAGTTTGTTATTTCCTTGTGTGTGTTTTCAAAATATGCTCTATCTCATCCAATGATGGTAGAGAGGCATTGTGTCAGTTAGCCAATCAAGCAGCTGTTAGTGAAAGACCCTATAAAAAGGAATGAATTGTTTAATAAAGGGCCCTCTGATTTTTCTCTGAAAAACTCAGAGTTTCTTCTCCTCATTCTATGCGCCACAGCGACAGAGTACACCTGTGAGACCCAGGTGAGGATGGAGGTTATATGTAACCTCCCATTATAAGAAAACCCATTTATGCATAGATCTAAAAAATATAAAGATTAGTCATTCTTGAGTATCAGAAACAGTCCAGTTGTAACAGCACAGAACTTGATGAAGACCCTCCCTTTTATTCTAGTAGCCTCATGCTGCATCACCCCATATAACTTCCGATTTCATTTAGTCATGATGTGAGGAAAAGTAAAAGCATTTTACTGTATGTCCTTGCACATTTTTCTCTGTGAAACTATGAGAACATCCAGGGATGGTCTTGTTTTGCTTAATATTCCTCAAAGGTTGAAAGTTGGTGTGAGTCATCTGCGCAGCTATATAAAAATAACTGATTCACAAAATGCACACAAATCACATAGGAGGTGGCAAGTCTGGAAAAGGTGATGAGCTCCACAGCTCTCTTTTTTTAAGTTTATTTCTACTTCTACAACAAAGCTTGAAATTGGATCATGAGGCTGTACAAATTGAAAAAGCAATAGGTCTGAAATATTTTGTCTTAAAAAATAATCACCAACTTATTTAAGATAAATTATTTGGTTCATAGCCATTGAAAACATAAACTCATTGTCATTCAGATAGAGATTATATTTTTTAGACAGAAAATTTAGTCAGTAATATAGCTCTACTGGCCTTATAAAATATTTTGCTTCAAATTGTGTTTTAATTACAATTTAAGGATGGAAACAACAATCTAGATTTCCTTATCAAAAAGAGCTGTAGTTTTTTTGTTCATTAATAACCCAGGAACCAATCTTGATAATTTTGTTTACATTTATGATCTTCATTTTTTTAATTAATTCCTTGGAATAGATGACTATTAATTTGTAAATTTTTTTTTACTGTTTGCACTCTTGTGGATTTTGGTTGAGACTTTGGGGCAGGGGGGTTAATCCATATTTTTCTACTACTTGCAANTTTTTAATTAATTCCTTGGAATAGATGACTATTAATTTGTAAATTTTTTTTTACTGTTTGCACTCTTTGTGGATTTTTGTTGAGATTTTGGGGCAGGGGGGTTAATACATATTTTTCTACTACTTGACAAAATGATGGCAATATTTTAATGTAGAATTATTATTAAATACTATCCCAACATGGAGTAGGCTTGGGGTGCACAAGAGGTTAGAAAGGGACACAGCTAAGATAGGTGGCTCCAACTGACCAAAGGTTTATTCCATACCCAATGTTCAACAATACAAAGCTGGGAAAATAAGGAGAGGGCGACATTAGAAGAGATGACATTTGCCTTCCCAAGTAACTGAAATGTGCCCTTGTTTCCTGGGGATGGCTGAACACTTGCCTGTCCATGAGAAGTAGTGAATTAATTTCATATTTTGATTTGTTTGTGTGCATGTTTGGGGTTTTTTTCTCCATAAACTCTCTTTTTCTCAACTTATGGGTTTTTTTTTTACTTTTCTATTTTCTTACCCCATCTTAAAGTGGCAAAAGTGAGCAAGAGACTGGACAGGGTTAGACTACGACAATGTACTTGAACTATTTTAAGAATGTCTATTCATTAGTTAAATGAGACTGACTCTCAGTTCTTGCTGTACAGTCCAGCATCTAAACTTATAAGAGGACAAGAAAAATTCAGTACCTTTCCACAGACAAACCAAAATAGCAGGAAAAATTAGGCATGTTAACTGGCCAAGTGACTTCATGGTGTCCACACTTAGATTTTGTTTTGTATGGAAGAGGCCATACAGTACCCACAAAAATGGTTTAAAAGTTGTTTGTTTAGAAGCTTCTGAGCAGAATACATTCCTCCACAAAAAAACACATAATAAAAAAACCACATACATGTTATAACACATGAAACCACTATGGGTAGTCACAAAAAGAAGAAGTGACAAATCTGAAATACAAAGCAGATATATATGGGATATATACATAAATAAAAAAATATGCATCTTTTCAAAACCTGAAAAGTAAATGAGTACTTTCTGCTCCATTGAGCACATGTCTAGTTGTGCATTGATGGAGAAGAATATCTGGGAAAATATTGATGTAATCTCCCGTATATGACAGGTCAGTAAGGTACCCTGTCTCTTCTCCTACCACTGCGTGTTGCGTATTTTAGTCTTTTGAGATTTGTACTAAAATGTAGTTTTTAAACTACATTTAAAATGTAGTTTTAAATGTAGTTTAAAACAGATTGTGAAGAAAATTCTGAGTGTTTAGGGCAGCTTGGCATTAACATAGGTGCCTTCCTTGTTCTTTTTTTTTTAATTTAATAATAATTGATTACATCTGCTGTACGTGGAAAGTCCTCATTTATGGCATTGAACTTTTCCAGTTCAATTTTAACTTGAAAAGCTAGGAGTTAACAAGTTTCCTCTCAGTAAAATGTAATAATGCTATTTTAGTGTATCATTAAGTATGTCTTTTGAAATTGATGCAAAAGGGCAATTTTCTATTTATATATTTTTTGATTTTAACATTTATCCAGAGCAAATGAGCTATTTACATTAAACCTACTTCTGATGTGATACTGTTAGTGGAAGATGACACATAGAATCACGCAGAGGCTATTATATGTGAAGGTGCTTTATTGGGCGCCTGGGACACGGGGGGGGCAGCCCCCCAAATCACGTGCCCGCGGCTTTCAGGTGCTTGTGATTTTTATAGAATTAGATCAACTCCTCCTCTTAGCCCTCCCCTCAACAACCAAACATTGAATCAGCTCTGCCCCTTAACTACCCACTCCCATGATTTCAGTTAACAATACTACTCTAACTCCTGTCTAGTTAAAACCATCTAATTTTAGATTTATTACCCAGGCAAAGCCACATTCAAGTCAACTAATACAATGGTTGTACTAATGTTCAATTACGAGGCATTCCTGGCCAGCAATCAACACCTCGTCCAGTTGCCCCTTCTAGCCTACCACCATTTCTTATGGTTCTGGAAAGCAATTATTATAATTTCTGTACTAAAATTGACATAAACCTCTACAAATATAATCTCCCTGATTCTTACTTAAAACAATAATCATGTACTACTTAGAGGCACACTTCTACCCAAAACCCAAACTTACTTCTCGTGCCAAGCTAAGTCGCACGTTAATTACCTGAGATAATGGAACTACATTCCTCTCTGTGTCCAGAGCCCAGTTTTCTTGGCCACCTCACCTCACCCATTCCACCTTCCCCCCCAATTTTAGTTTAGAATTTTATTAACCCTTATCATCAATACTAAACAGAAATATATGAAATAAAATAATGTGATGTTCACAAACTCCTCCATCTATAGAAAAATTAGCCTTTGTAAGAGCTCTTCATTTGGAACAGTAAGTTTAAATCATCTGACTAGGTTAGAAGTGGAGGCAACAAAGTTAGTGAACAGAAGTACATTGGCTAAACTAGGAAGGAACTGTTGTCCACCTTTCATCATATCATATTCAATAATGTAACATAGTATAGAGACATCAAATATTTCAAGTTCACAAAACGGCCATCAAATCTAAAGTATTTTCAGTATGATTTTACCCGGAGTACTCACGTTTCTGCTGAAAAGGACTACAGCACAGATTGCTTCAGAAATAATACTGTTTATTAGAAATAGATTGAAACCCAAAGAAATGGTCACTGGTTTCCAAGAGAGTAACATGTCACTGAGTAAATGGATCTGTGATGAATTTCAGACTTCCCTGACTGATGAGGAAAGAGGAGTACAAATCAACCTTGTTGCATCACTGTCCACCAGCTGAAAATAATTTTAGTTTGTTCTTGGAAATATCTTGGTGGTGTCTGTGGACTACTTCTCTTAAGAGGTGGGAACAGTTATCCCAACATTGAAAACTGACATTTTAAAGTACAGTGACACATTATTGACCAGTTACTTAATGTATTATTTCATAATCAAAAAACAGAATTTCCACTAAAATTATCCCTACATCAATTAAAAATAAACAAGGCAGCATTTAAAGTAGTTTAAGTGCAGGTTCTTGCCTTTCTTTGTTGCTACGTCAAGACCTTCTCAGTTTTGCTTACCAATATGCTCTCCCATCCTCACCAGTCACTTTCTTTTACCCAGATGAGATATAGGACTAATCTCTTCTAGCCAAACAGAAATATTATCTTGTCTGCCATGGGCAGTCAAGTCTGTCTTCACATTTTCTCCCACTTGTCGCAGTTTTCAATGGGTTTGGTCTTGTTTATGCTATTGCTGAGTTAGATTAAATTCAAATGCCACATCCTCATTTACAAAGTTGCCATCTTTCTTGCGACTAGTTTTGCAAAGCCTAGAACCCAAGCTGAAGAACAGTGCTACCTGCTGACTCTGCAAAACATGTTTCAATTCAGAGTGCACTGAAAAACCCCGTCAAAATCTAGGATTTCTCAGACAGCAATTAGAAGCTGGAAACATCTTAATAGGCTGGATCTTCAATCCTGACAAACAGTCATTACAGGAATAATTGCAGCAAAACTTATATCATTGTGTTTGCATAAATCCTACAGATTATCCAGTCTTAAAAAAAAATTAAACAGTACGACACATACTTTCAGCTAAGAACCAGACCAAGCATTTAAATTTTTACATTTTTTCTAATTTTATATTCAATTTTTGTAAGCCTTATGTTTCTATTATCCTTGTTTCTGCTTGTGTCATCATGTTAAGAACAAGTCTGGATTTCAAGTTTACTTAGTAGCCTTGATTCAGTTGAAACCAAGACAGCTGCACAGTAAGAAACTGTAAAATGCTGGTACCTTTAAATGTGACATTTCAAATAATAATGCAAGAAAAAAAGTTGTTGAAATGACTCTGTGTTATAGAAAGCTTTGTCAAATTAAAGAATTAAGGTTAGTTAAAGAAATATGAAGCACACAAAGAGTTTGATGTCTTCAGACAAGATAAATCTAAGCATCTTTGAACTGCAGAACATCATAGCAAGATTCAGGCCCTATAATGATGCCAGACATTCTACTCAGAAGCTTAGAAATTCTGGGTTTCATTTCTGATGTTTCTATCTATTTATTATTTTTGGCCATTTAAATGATTTGCATAATTGCAATTATTGTGAAACAGGCTAATGCTGTGATTTGATAGTTATAAAAGGTCATGAAGTTAGAATAATGATATATTAGAAAAGTCACACTTAGTATATTTTTCAAAGGCTGGATACATCTCAGTATTTCTCAGTGTCTTTGCTCTTTGTTTTGGAGAGTCAAATGAGGTTTTTCAGATAGCAATCAGATCTCTAGAGAACCAAGTCTTTGAGATGTTTTTAGCAAATTGAAAAAACTCTACTCCCCATCAAATAAAAATTGGATTCAATTTCACTTTTCATGTGATTGACACTAGGACAAATAGAAAATAATTCATTTAATGATTGAATTAAATATCTGGCAAAACTAGATAAGGTTAATGATCTGGTTTAGTCTCATATTTAATGTGCCTACTGAGACTACTTTTCACAGAAATTTATTGTGTGTTTCCTGTGAATAGAGTAAGACATAAAACAAATTCATTAACAACATATAAGAAAAACAAGTTTTCTTTTGACTGTTAAATATATAGCAACATATAGACAAAGCAAATGCAAAATATCTTTGAATGAAAGTGAGATCTCAAGTTTGTTTAAATAATACATTATTACTTATTTGCATAGATCATAGTTATGGGTTCTTGTTTGCATTTTAACAAACTTGGTTGCCAATAGAGCAATAAATACTGACAAGTTTATTCACAAAGTGCAACTAAATTATGCTTATTATGGATTTTTTAATTTCTCCTTGGAAATATGGTTTATAAAACTGAAATATATATACTTTCAACAGGCAGACTCCTTTTATTGCTGTTGAGATCACACAGTACATCTTTATATATTTTAATGGATTTAATACACAATTTATAGATTGTTTTTGAAGTAAATGTACTAGAATAATGCACAGCAGTTAACATAATTCACACTAAGTTTTACAGACTTTCCTTTTCTTAGGTGTTACTGATGACATATTTATACTGTGATCATTTAACTATAATTAAAATAGCTTAAATAAATTGTATATTCCAATAAAAAGATGCATTTACCAATAAAAAGATGCACATACCAATGAGCTTTCCTTACCTTCTCTTTTTTTTTTTTTTTTTTTTTTTTTTTTTTTTTTTTTTTTTTTTTTTTTTTTGGCGTTTGTGTGAATATGTTCACTGCTGCTGCTGCTAACAAGAATCCAGGATTTTAAAGAGTCTTCATCTACTTAAAAGTTTTTTACCTGACTCTAATACCATCAAATATATTTAAACCGACTTGGCATCCTTAGAAATGGATTGTCATAAAATCTGTATGGGTACCCAGGAATTTATATAAAAACCTTGTCCTTCAAAATCTAATACCAGTACCTCAGTCTTCAGTTCACCCCTTTGCATTAGCCTCACACTGCTGTGGACCTTTGGGGTCATGTATATGTTTGTAAATATGTGATGTATGCATGCATCCTACATGTACACTAATATATATATATATATACACACACATATAGGTACAATATTATATACACATATATACTGATATATGTGTGTGAATTTATATATGTGTGTGTGTGTGTCTGTGTGTCATATATGTCGATCAAAGATAGCTGAGGAAAATTTCATTAAAAAGGGGAACCTATTCCTGAGTATTTGTGATTGGTACTTCCCCAGTCACATTTGTGATTGGGACTTTCAAGGATTACAAATTGAAAAATGGGAGACCCCTGCTGAACAACAGGGAACACTTCTTTTACTGTGGGGGTGACTGAGCACTGGCACTGGTTACCTGAAGAAGTTGTGGTGGTACCATCCTTGAATGTATTAAAAATCCATCTGGATGTGGTCATGGGCAAATGCCTCTGGGTGTAAGGGGGATTAAATCAGATGAATTCCAGACCGCCCTTCCAATCTCAGCTATTCTGTGGTTATGTGATAAAACTCCATTTGATAGCCAGTCTTAAAACTGTGTCTTCCCAATCCCTTGATTTCACAGTTCTCTAACATAATGAGTTGTGTTGTGATGTAATGTTATCATTAACAGAGCCTTCAGATCAAAAGGAACAGTGGACACTTACTAGTACCAGTCTTCTCCTGTGGTTCTACCACCACAAAAGATCATAAAGGTTCTATTAGGAATCAGTACTTAAAAAGAAAAAAGTATTCCAACTGGGCTGGTTAAAAGCACTAACAGTTTGGAAACTATTCAGAAATCCCTTTTGTCCTTTGGCTAGTTTTTTTTTGCCTCACTTTCACTCTCCAAATCCAGTTTACAAAAATAGAGTTCATTTAAGGAATTATTTAAGAGCATGCATTTACTGTACTTTATATCCAGAACAAAACAGCTCAAAAAAATACCTCCCCTTACGAATAAAGAGAAAGTTATTGTAAAAAAGCACATATTAACTCTGCAGAAATGTGTATCAAGCAGTCCAGCAAGATGAAGAAGGTTGTAACTTCAAATCAAAGGAAGCTTTGATTTATTGCCAAAATAAGACGAGGAGGATGAATGAAGAACTTATACATTCTGCAGTATTTCAGTTGCCTAGAAATCCTGTTTATTGCCTGGTCTTTTTAAATTAATTTGTTTTATGGTGGTGCTTATAAATGATAAAACAAGTTTAAGAAAATGGCCTTCCAAAAGAACTAATGTTTGGAACTTTGTTAGTCTCCTCAGGCAGATTACATTTTATATATATTTATATTTTTTACACTGCTTAGATATTACAAGCTCCATGTCACAAGAATGTTTAAAAAAACATGACCCAAACAGAAAATATTTGGGTTTCTTAAAATTAAAATATGCATCAACTCAATACCTATCAGCAAATGAAACATGAGATCTTTACCTCTCCACAGAATTCTCTGTACAATTCTCTCAGCAAGTATTGATCAATTTAAAATACTTCACCACATATAGACTGTTTTATTACTACTATTTTTCTTAGTATAACCATGAAACATTATTCTTAAGCATTAGTTCTTCTGATGACTGTATTCACAGACATGTTGATGCTTATCTGATGCTATCTGATACTTATATACCTGTGGTTCTTAATAGCATCTATCATTAATACATCTTTGTGTTTATGGAAAACATCTAGCTTTGACTTGTGAATTTTTCAGCATTTGAACCAAGCTTTTGTCTCAGTCGTAGGATGTTGTGTACACTTTACATAAGTTAAAAGCAAAACAGCTTTAAAGTTCTTGGAATAGTAATCCTTCCCCCCAGCCTCATGCCCGTTACTGATTTTGTTACATTTTTCTTTGAAATGATACATTAAATTAGTATTTTCAACTTTCCAACATAAATATAGCCTGTCAGTTTGAAAGGAACACTATGCACCTATAAAGAATGCTCATTTTGGAGGCTTCTAAAGATAACCAGATACCACTTCAATCATCGAGGATTTTTCTGTATTGTCTTTGATTCCAAGGGAGTGCACATGTGAGCTCTAGGAGCTTTTCTGAATGCTGATGTCAGGTTGCCTAGAACACCATGTCATCTTGCTGCACAGAACACCTAGTATGGAACCTATTATAGCCGTTGAGGTGTGTCAAGCCTTTTACTGTAGATAAATAAATTATATCACACAAAAGTCATGACTAAAAGTGGAATCAAATTCCTTTGCTAGTAAATACAAAATAACTCTGCACCAAATTCAGGATCACAACTGCAGATTTGTTTAGAATCATGCATGTCTCAGTATACTGGAGTCAGCAATATCTGGCATTTCATGAACATTGCTTTATGAGTTACCCTGTTAGGCAGACGTATCATGTGAAATACTAAATAAATTTGAGGAGGATTTTAAAAATGTCATAGCTTGCTGTAAGATAACTATTGTATCCTGTTAGTTCTATTAAGAATTCCAAGGACATAATAAAAATTTAACTAAAATTACTCTTTTCCCAAATATTTTTCATGGATATTATTCAATGGAAACGTGTTATCACAGTACACCTTGTAAAATGGATGCCATTTACCACCCCTCTTTACATCTTCATGATTCAACAATAACAGTGGAAACAAATGAGAGAAGAACCTTTGGAAATCTTCCCCTGAAAATAAAAGGGTTTAAATATTCACAAAGGAGACCTTGAGGAGTGTGAATTGGAGGTCATCACGTCATATTTAGTCTTGTTCCAACTTAGGAATCATTTCTAAGTCTAGCTCTTATAATCAGTAAAGCTGAAATGAATTTCTTAAATTAATTTTTAAGATAGTCCTGATAATATTTTTTTATTTTTCTTTCATTCTTTTCCATAATTTGTTGATCAAAATTGTTTACAAAGGAATGCAAAACTACAGATTTTTTTTAAAAAGTATAGAACACTAACATAGAAATGTGAAAATAAATGTGCAAACAAATATTTTATGTGAAATTTTTCTCAGGGGGAAAAAAAGTGTATTTCATCATGCCAGAGTATTGCCTACCAAAGAAAACATAAAAGTCACCAAAAACTGAATCAATTGGTGATCAAGTATTGCAGGATCAGGGCAGAGCTCTCCTCTTCACTAAGTATTTGCAAACATGTAGCCTGACTATGCTGATACCACGTGCTAAGTACATATTGCCCTGTGATACATGTCTTATGATAAGTCTGCTTTTCTTCAAATGCTTTATCTTGTAAATTGTACAAGATCATAAATATTTTGTTATGTCAAAGTACAAAATAGAACAGAGAGTGATTCTAAAGAGCCTGCATTAGCTGAAATCCACTAACTGGACACAATAATGGCTTATACAAGTGGAACAGTATGATGAAGGATTCCCATACAGGATCACACACCTTCAGTCTGTGTTGCAAGTGACAAATCTAAGTTATTTGGAAAGGGAAGCTTCTTTCACATTTTTTTGTGTGGTGAGATTATCTTTAGAAAGACAGGCTCTATGAAGAGTGAATAGCTGTTCGAATAGAGTCCTGACAGATTTCACTCCTGATATTTTTTATCCCAATTCTTTAAATGACTTGTCAGTTCCTGGCTTTTGGCAGGTGGGTGCTCATACACTCATCAGCTAGCCTATGGCATCCCAGTCCTCCCTGGCCCTGTCAATAATCACTCCCAAGCTTGGCAGATACTTCTGATTTCTCCTTTACTCCTTTACTGGTGATTTACTTGCTTTTAACTAGCTGTTCTCATTTCTGTGTCACCGAATTTTCTTCGGTGCTCTTCTCTTGTAGCACAGGAATCCTTTCCCCTCATATCATTCAGTGCTAATGTCCCTCCTCTACAGTCTTGCTTTAATGAGCTGTTTGGTTTCCTGAGGTGTGATGTCTGTTGCTATCATGTTTTCAGTGCTTACTAGTTTGTCACTTCCAAAGATTCACTTGAGCACGAGAACTCACTTTAAAATCCCTATGTTTGGCTAATTGCAGATGTGGGTATATACTATCTGCCTAAATGGGTGTTTTTTTGCTATAAAAATTTAGTATTAGACACTTTATTCTATAAGCTAAAGGTAGTAATGATCTTTGAAACAGAGGTTTGTGAATTTCAGAAAGACTTGCACCTCTCAAGACACATAACCAAAAGAGATTTTATTAGGGATCCCTGTAATTTAATAGCTTTTAAATTATTGTTTGCAGGCTGTTCTAATGTTGGATTTCTAATATATCCAATGCTATATTTGTTAATTGAATTGGGGACTGATGTGATGCTTACAAAAACAGATTGGGGAATCTAAACTCAGTGTGCAAAGTGGATGTTTTTCACATCGAGAAAGAGATTGGACATGAGTCTACAGTCACAGTGATTGTTCTGGGCCTTCTTATTAGGTTTTCTTTTACAGATAATTTAGAAACATACATTTTCCACAAGGTATAATTACTAGCAAGAAGCAGTATTTCCTTGTCATCAAGTCAGGGAGCTATTTTCTAAATTATCTTTCAACTTCAACAAGGCACAGTAGATCAGAGTTCTCCACATGCAAGCTGTTCCTAGAAATCAGAAGCATGTAGCTGGTGCAGCACTTGTTCCATGAAAAAACAGTCAGGCAAGAGGGCTAAATATAGTGAAATATCAAAAAAAAAAAAATTCAGTAGACATTGGGTATTGCCAGTTAATCTGTGTTGCTGAATTTCTCTCTGTAACGAAATGCTCTTCTTGAAATGAAATAATTTGTATTTTAAGAGGGGAAAATTAAGTAACTGACTACCCAAAGGTTTAGAACAATTTTCTCCATTTTCTCTGTGGTATATGAGGCCAGTGTATTATTGTGGTTCCACTAAAATGAAAACTGGCCTACCCGTCATCAGATAAATAGCTTGCTAACTTAAATATCTTACTAATGGTTGTGACTCAACCACTTCCCTGGGCAACCTGTTTCAATGCCTGACCACTATGTCAGTGAAGAAAATTTTCCTAATATCCAAGCTAAATCTCCCCTGGTGCAACTTGAAGATATTTTTCTCTTGGCCTTTTGCTTGTTACTTGGGAGAAGAGACTGACCCCCTACTTCACTATATCCTCCTTTCAGACAGCTGTAGAGAGAGCTAAGATCTCCCCTGAGCCTGCTTTTCTCCAGGCTAAAAAAACATCCCCAGCTCCCTTAGTCCTTTCTCATCAGACTTGTGCTTCAGACCCCTCACCGGCTCTGTTGGCCTTCCCTGGACTCGTTCTGGCCCCTCGATGTCTTTCTCATAGTGAGGGACCCAAAACTGAACACAGGATTTGAGGTGTGACCTCACTAGTGCTAACTACAAAGGGACAATCACACCCTAGTCCTGCTGACCCCACTATTGCTGATGCAGGTCAGGGGGCAATTAGCCTTCTTGGCCATCTTGGCACATGCTGTTCAGCCACTGTCACCCAGCACCTCCAAACCCTTTTCCATCTCAACCATTGACCCAGTCTTTCCAGACCCCTCTATGGAACCTTCCTACCCTCAAGAAGATCAATACTCCGAAACAACATGATCACATCCGCAAACTTTAACAAACTTTAAAAGGATTCACTCAGTCCCCTCATCCAGATCATTAATTATGACTGCATTCAGCAAAAGATGTAACCAAATGCTTCAGTTCAACCAATGAACATGTCCTTCTGAATTAACA
>WEZZ01005185.1:15843-43592 GCA_013400585.1 Chloropsis cyanopogon
ATAAAAAAAAGGAAACAAAAAGTGCAATTTCAACAAAAAAAAAGTGCTTTCTGAAATAAAAAAAAAAAAAAAAAAAAAAAAAAAGAACAAGGATATCCAATAGCTTTATGCTCAGATTGTATTTAGAAGACCTGTAAAGACAGTATTAAAGTTTTCAGGATTATATTTATCAGTGTAAATCTGTACTCTTTTTAATTTTCACCCAAGATAAAATAGTTAGGTCTTAAGGCATGACAGACCAGTGCCATTGCTTAAGTGTTGAAAACTATGATAACACAAAAAACAACACTTCAAGGTGAAAGGAAAACAGATTTGCCCTCACTATTCTGGAAAAAAACCAGAGTATTTTCCCCAAAGCCTCTATTTAGCAAGGAATCACATATTTCAGTCATTAAAAAAAGACCTAATAAGGGCAACCTGTTCTAGAAAATGTAATTTTCAGGGTTTTGGTCATGTCCCAGTGAGATAATGCAGAGAGACCTATTTATTAACTAGGGAAAAATATTTCTTGACTAGTTTGACCTGTGGGTTACCTGAATGTCTCTTTTTATAAACTGCCAGTGAATAACACTGGTAAGTTGACAACTTAAAAAAATTATTTAAAAACTTACAGCACCAGGTCATAGCTACTTAATGACAATAAGGATAATTTTGAGAATAAAGGATATAATCATATTTTCCATTGGGAATCAGAAGACAGAGAATGTGATAAATAGAAAGAATTTATTTTAAAAAACCTATAACCCTGGGCTCAAAAAAACTATGGAACCAATTTCAGGTTAAATTGTTCTTAATTGTTTAATAATATGTTCAAGACATCTTGATGCATTGTTTATACATTTTTAATGTATCTTTAACTTTCAGGTCCCTTTTAATTCCAAATATATATTATAAAAAATTGTTTTGCTGCGTGTTTCTTAGTATTGTAATTTCTGTAGGAAAAGTACAGCTTCCACAGTAGCATGAGCAGTAACAAAGGCCTGTGTACTCTACTACAGCTGCCTCCATGAGGGCTGCAAGCCAGACTTCATAATTCATGAAAAAGATGTCTTACATAGAACACAGTTCTGGGAAGTATTGACTCATCTATGCAGACTGGTTAGAGGCAGGTGTGAGCTTCTGCTTGCTTGAATGTGAATCAGTTGTAGCCATGAAGTCATTAAATTTGTCTGGTATACTGCCTAAACTGACATTGTTTTCCCCTTACAAGGAAAACATATAAATAAATCATGCAGCCAAAAGTTGACTCCAATTTTAGCTGAAAATACTAGTTCAGAAAAATTAAATGCCCAATTTCCTAAATTAGTTCAAAAAGAGCCAGTATTTTGATTCATGTAGAGTCAATATATTTTAAAAATATGGCTTTAATAGAACTATTCAAATTCCACACAAAACAGCTTAAGCTATCTCTACCTTCTTTCATTAGAAGCTAACAAAATGAATGCCGCTCACAGGAATCATTCTCTAAAATTCATTATCTTCTCTGCATTCTTTCCACAGCCGAGCATTTTTATCATGTGTTGAATGTCTGCTGGCATTTAATACTCATTATCTGAAAGCAAATATCTTGAAGGATTTCGGAAGTTATCCTAATGACGTCCTTAGACTTTAATGGAAGACAATGAATGAATGTTCTAGCAACTTTATTGTGAAGGGCAATCATATGAGAAATATGTAGAGTTTCTAAAATGCATTGACAGATTGATTGATGAGATATGGTGAAATTGCTCAGGAGAACTGCAGAGAGTACAGTATCATTACCTGCTAATAAATCGACTGGAAATACCAAAGGAGCTGCAAGCCAAGCCTGCAATATTAGTCTAGTCAATGCCCAGATCTCTACTTTTATTGATTTTTAGAAATGATCATCTGTTCCAGCTTGGACATGACTGTCACCATGGGACTGAAACTGTTATCTGTGATAACCTTTCGCTGAGGAAAACAATGAACTGAAAAATGTCTCAGTCATCTTTAATCACCATTTACTCTTCAGTTTCTACACAGGAATGCGTAAAGCCACAAGAGATAGTTCAAGAACAGCTTTGGCCATCAAAACAGCTGGCTTTTAAAATTGAATTAAAAAAAAAATTTTTTTCTCAGCCTTTTATGAGATGCCATGTTTCTCCTCTTTTCTTTTTTTTAATGATTTGATTAATCCAAACTGTAACCAATGTAATAGGAAACAGTGCTGTATGTTTTCTTTAGGCAGTCAGTCAAATAAGTTCCTTAGTTCACCACGTCAAATTTGAATGCTACGTTTTAACCAGTACAGAATTCATCAAATGTCTTACAAGCTTTGATTCTGCAATTTTGCATTAACATGGGAGCGTTTTTCAAAACAAAATCTCTGTGTTTTTCTTGATATTTGATATTATTTTTATGACTTATTATTGTCATGGTTTCACCCCAGCCAGCAGCCAAGCACCACATCATCTCTCACTCACTGCCCCACCAATAGGATCAGAGAGAGAATTGAAAGGGTAAAAGTTAGAAAATTTAGGGTTTGAGGTAAAGGCAGTTTAATAGGGAAAGCAAATGGCAAACAAGAAGTTAATTCACTGCTTGCTATGGGCAGACAGGTGTTCAGCCATGTCTGGGAAAGCAGGACTCTATCATGTGTAACAGTTATTTGGGGAGGCAAATACCATTACTCCAAACATTCCCTCTTTCTCCTTCTTCCCCTCACCTTATACACTTAATATGATGGCTTATGGTCTGGAATATCCCTTTGGTCAATTTGGGTCACCTGTCCTGGCTGCGTCTTCTCCCAGCCTCCCGAGCACCCTCAACATCCTTGACATGTATGTCTCTGGCAAGTATGGGAAGCAAAAGAGGCCTTGGCTCTGTGTAAGCCCTGCTCAGCAACAGCACAATCATCTCTGTATTATCAACCCTGTGTTCATCACAAATCCAAAACTCAGGCATAGCAGCCACTGCAAAGAAAATTAACTCTACACCAGCCCAAATGAACACATTTTTTTATATTTTTCCTACTGGTCCAGCTGAGATAAACTGACTTACTTTACTGTTAGCCTTAATCTTTGCTAAGTTTCAGGAAGCAGGAGATCTATTCTGAAAACAGAGAATTTTAACACCCTCTTGACAATATTCTTTTCCCTGCACTGTGTTGTTTTATCAGAAATTCAGTGAAGGGGAGTCTGACCTGATATCTGCAAAGAAAAGATTGGGTTTAGATCAGTTAGAGTCACGCAACACTTGTATGTCACTCTGTGTAGATTTTTCTCTTTGTTTTTGAGGTTGTTCTGAGTCGCACCTGGATACTTTTCACTTCCTAAAAGGTCTATTCCTAAATGCTTTCTTTTGTTCCGGAGCATGACAGGCTCACATACCAAAACCTTACTAATAATTTTCTACAAGCAAATAGAACATATATTTGGAGAAAAACCTAACCTATATTCTAGAAAAAAAGACAGAAAAATATCTCTCTGAGAAGTGTTTAGGGGCCAGGAATAGACACCCAAGAGCTAAATAAATTGCTCCGGAGCAGGTCTCACAGCCTGATTCCAAGACTTCCCTATAACACTAATTTCACATTTTCATCTTACTGAGGATTTGGATACAAAAGCATTTCCAACACAGTGCAGACTGTGATCTTCAGCACATGCCATAACCCACATAAAGTAGCCCCTCTTAGAGCTCACAAAATGCAAGTAAAGACTAAATAAGCTGTCTTTCCCCATCTATCCTCTTCATCAACACAATAAGGATACTACTCTTCAAATGTAACAGCATGGGCTGGAATTTTGCCACATTTATGAGCAGTACATAATTTTTATTTAATTTGTAAATTAATTATGGCTTTAAATATTGACCCTGTTACTGCATCACAGAGTAGAATTGTGTATGCGTTCCAATAATAAAACCTTGTCTTGAGGTTTTCTATTTTAGGCACTGAAATGCAATTTAGGCATTTGAAATGCAACCTGACATATGTGAATTTCATTTTGGGAAGACTGCTTTACATTTGTTGTGACTGGTGTGATTTGTATGTTTTTCTCATAGGTTGATTAAATGTTTCTTCCTCATTTGCAACAACAGACATGCACAAAAGATTACCACATGATATTTCATTAGAAATAAAACCTTTTCAGTACAGAATCCTACTTTCTGTTCTTCATAGAAAGAAATAAACTCTCTGATTTAATTTATGTTGTAATTGGCTTTCTGTAGAATACAAATTATTATTTTATTAGAGATCATCAGATATAATTGGCATATTCATTTCAAAACCAAAATATAATCAATTTCTGTGTCTTTTTGACAAATGGAAATTTTGTCAAGGTAGTCTTTTCCATACATTGACCTTGACTGGACACCAGGTGCCCACCAAGCTGCTCTATCAATTCCCTTCCCAGCTGGACAAAGGAGAGATAGAAAATGACTCGAAGATTAAGATAAAGCAGTTTATGAAAGAGAAAACAAAATTTGCATTAGCACAAACAAAGAGAAAAAAAAATGGCTTATTCTCTACCCAACATACAGATTCATACGTTTTCATTAACTACTATCATCCATCCTTATACAAATAAAATTTTTTTCCATTTCATGGGCTATCACCAGATATTCAAAAACAGGCCATGACTTTCATTCCATCAAGATGGGTGGTCAGTACAGCAAAAGCAGCACAATCGAGCCTTGGGCACCATCACTGGCCCAGCTGGGGTCATCATTATGTTCTCTTTGCTGAGGTCATCATCATGCTCTCTTTGCTCCTTAAATTTTTTTTTCTTTGTGGGTTTGTGTCATTTCTGCCACTTCTTTTTACATGGAGATGGTCCTGTGATCAAGAGGTAGGCCTGACTGTTGTGGCTTGTTTTTATGCTTTACTCAGTTATCTTCATTGTTAAGGTTAAGGAAAATGGTTTGTTCTATGTACTCCCTCATTTTCATTTTCAAAACGGCTTCTCCCAGAGTTGAATCCACCCCTTCCCCTTGTCAGTCTCCCTTGTGCCTGCCCCTGTCAGCCCCAAACCCTGCACCTGCTGTTTGTCAGTCTTAAGTTGTTACTCCCTTTTCCCTAGAACCTTCCATGTCAATTATGCTAACCCTGCCCCTGCTGCCTGTCAGTCCTAGGTTGTTACAACCTTTTCCCTAGAACCTTCCCTGTCAATTGTGCTATCTTGCTTCCCTCATTGGTTGATTATGTATTAACCCTTCCGCTCTCCTTTCCCAATGGCTGTGTTATAATTTTACCTCTCCTTATTCTCCTCTCTGCTTGTTGTTCATTGGTTGCTTGGCAGTCTCCTCCCAAGGGGCTGCACCCCTTGATAATTTGCTGTAACCCCTTTCTCGAGGCTTCCCAGGGTTTCTGCCCTTGGAGTTCATTACTTTGTATCACCTCTCACCTCCCTCCTGGAGTGAATAAAGGACTTGGAATCTGCAGCCTGGGAATCCCTTCCTTAACCCTTTACTGCACTGCCTCGACGAGAGACCCCTCTGGGTGCCCACTGGGCCAGAGCCAGGAGGAAGGAGGGGGTCTCACACCTGTGGCCGAACCGCTACCCTCAGCCCGAGCGTGTGGCTTGAGGCGGAGAGCAGCCACTCGGTGATGTCGCGCCGAGGTCCAGGAGTGGGGGCTAGCCGGAACCAGTGACCCTCCCAGCACCCGAGATCAGCGACGCAGTGTCACCTGACCATGGAGGCCATTGTTATCCATGAATGTGAAAGGTGTTGCAATCAAGAGAGCCATGCAAGTGAAATTGCCTTGAAACAGACAGTAGTGGATGGATTAGATAGACCTTGGATAGAGCAGCTTGGTGGGCAACTGGCATCCAGGTAAAGTCCAACCACCGCAACAGTCAAGTCTCCTTTTTCCATTTTGAAATGGGCAGGAGACACTGCCATGTGCAGCAGTGTTTGTTTGACTGACTGAACAGCAAATTACAAACAATTAATAAATGTTATACAATAATTCCTCATATGGATCATCATTAAATTCACATATTGTGAAACCAACCAGTTCTCAATCACAGTGTAATTACTTTTGAACCCTATTCAAGGAGGAAAACTTACTGAAAAAAGAAAAAAAAGGAGATTGTGTATGAACAAAGAGTAAGAAAATCATTACTCTGACAATGGAATGTGCCTTACTGAATGTCATCTTCTAACATCAAAATTTATCTTAGAAGGCAAAAGGATACATACATATTTATTTTTTTAATCTTCCTTCCTATTTATTTTTCCCACTGAAAAATTTGAAAGGTAGGGGGAAATAAAAACCAGAAGCACAAAACCCTCCAAAATAAAATGAAACCATACTTTCCAAAACCTAGCACTCACATCTTATTTTTATTTTTGATAATTGTAGTTGGGCTTCTTTTTGCTCAGCATTTTCATGGTCCAACTTGCAACATGATTGTCACTGATGACAGATAGCGTTTGTTTATGAACACTAGGCATTCTGAAGAGTCCATGATTTTCCCATGTAAAGTGGAATATGCTGACAAAAAAAGAATCCTCAATGTTAGACACCTAGAAATTAAGTCTTGGAATTCTTAAAATGCAAAATTATATCCTGCCTGTTAAACATGATCACACATTGCATTTGCTTTTTAAGCAAAAAATATCTCTCACATGCCTGAATGTGGTACACTCAGGTAAGAATTTTGTGATTGTATTGGGTTCATCTGAGATAGAGTTTATTTTTTTCATAGTGGCTTGGGTGGGGTTTTTTTTTAGATTGGTGCTGAAAACAGTGCTGATAGCACGAAGATGTTTCAAGTATTGCTGAGCAGGGCTTACACAGAATCAAGGCCTTTTCTGCTCCTCACACCACCCATCAGTGAGGGAGCCAGGAATGCACAAGATGGTGGAAAGGGACACTGCCAGGGCAGCTAACCCTAAATGCCCCAAAAGATATTCACTAAATCAGTGAGGTTGGAAAAGACCTTTGAGATCATTAGGTCCAACCTGTGACCTAAGACCACCTTTTCAACTAGACCTTAGCACATTCCAGACTATCATGGGAATGGGCATCATGCTCAGCATATAAAGCTGGTGGAAGAAGGAAGCGGGGCATGTTCAGAGTGATGGCATTTGTCTTCCCCAGTCATCGTAGAGAGTGATGGGGCCCTGCTTTCCTGGGTATGGCTGAGCACCTGCCTGCCCATGAGAAGTGATGAACTAATTCCTTCGTTTGCTTTGTCTGCATGTGCAGCTTTTGCTTTCCCTATTAAATTTATTTTATTTTAACACGCGAGTTTTCTCTCTTTTACCCTTGTCTTTCTGTCCCCCATCCCACTGTGGGGAGAGTGAGCAAGTAGATCATGGGTCTGAGCTGTCAGTCAGGGTTAAAGTATGAGAGTGGTACACTGCCATTTCCATAGCTTTAAAAGGATTTTCAATATAAACATTTTCTCTGGAATATTTTAGTGCTGCCCATGATTTTCTAAGGAGTGAAGGACTTACCAAAATAAATTTTTGTACATGCTCAGATCAATCACACATGATCAACATAAACCTTGGTCTTTTGTTCACTTATATTTATTATTATTATTATTATTATTTTACATTCAGACTTTGAAATACAGTTCTGAGAGTCAACATCTAGAAAGCACAAAATGGCAAAGTGGATGTAGACATTATTGATATACCCATAGGGTTTTTGAAATAGCCAACATTATGTTTAGATAGATAGATGATAGATAGATAGACAGACAGATAGATAGATAGATAGATAGATAGATAGATAGATAGATGATAGACAGACAGACAGATAGATAGATATGCAGATAACTGCAAAGTGCAAGTGCAAATATGTATATGTTCTTGAACACAGATGATGATAGGATATGAATAATTGTACTGTGTGTGTATGAAATGTTTAATATGTCTATCACATATAATTTTAAACTTAACATTGAAAGTTCCATTAGCAGACTGCAACTAACAAATGTTTATCCTTCCATTATCCTTTGCATTTCTTCTATCAAAGAACTTGATAGCAAGCAGGATGTATTACGTGCATACACAAAACCCATCAAAATAGTGAAACAAGAATTTGGCTGTCAAAATAAAGCAGAATTGATCTGGAACAGAAACAGGGTTCAGAAACAGTTGGTGTTTGTGTACCAGCTTGTGCTTCGCAAGCACTCTTGCAATTGTCATTTTACAGCTCCTCAGGAAAAAAAAATACCCAGAGCATCATAAACAGTTATAGTTACAAAGCAAGCACTTTAAAGAGTGTATAGACACAGTAATCTGCAATTCACCTGAATGGCAGTAGAAGTTTGTTTCACAAAAGCAATAGGTTAATTTATCTATTCAATAGTGGCAATTTGAATGCTTGTAAAAACAATTAAAAGTGAGAACTGACACATATCAGAGCAGCACTGTTTTGGTGTTCTAAGTGTACCAGGGCAATGCTCATTGTGGAAGAAGCCCTGTGGTCTCACTCAAGCTCCACAGTCACCCACCAGCAGTAAACGCCGAAGAGCTGTGTGAGGCTGTGCCCTGAACATGATGGCTTGCAGAGTTTACAGTGGGCAGCTCCTGATTCTGCCTGCTATGTCACTGACTACTTTCATTTTGGTAAAAACTGAATGAACTTCTCATCATATGATCTTAAATTTCAGGATGGAAAGAAAGGTTTTAAACACTTTCCTAGTTATTCTAAAATGTTTTATTCCTTAAGAAATAACAAAATGTCAAAGAAAATATGAGTTCAGTCTGCTAATTGTTGCTCACCTGTTGTGATAAACAGAAGGGGTTCCCACTTTATTGCCAGAATACAGACCTTTCTGCCACTAAGTGGCCTTCTTAGATCTACTTAAGCAGCAATCTTTGCATAAAAGTTTAATAAATTCTAAAAGATGAGAAAAAAAGTGCACCACCCACTGGGTATATAAATTTGATAGGAACTTCTATAAATATTGTCTGGTAGAAGTTTGTAATGTCCTTCAAGAGGCAATCAAATTACATCCTAGCCACAGGAAAAGGTATCTTTCCCATGAATTCATGTACTTGTTAAATATGTTATTTTTAAATTTGATGAGTGAGTTTCTTCAAATATTTTTTTGACATGTTCAGCTGTGGCCTGTGGTGGGGCCCCTGGAGCCCCTGGAACTGACTCTGTAGGGCCTGGGGCAGCTGCAGCTGCTCTGCACAGGGGCTGACCCTGCACCCCTCAGCGCTGCTGCTGCCTTGGACACCTGCAAGTGGTACAGTACTGCTTTCCCAAATTTGGTAATTTGTTAATATTTGAGATGCTGGAATCCGTGCACTGCCAGAACTCCTGTAACAGATTTTTTTTTTGACTGAAACATGAGAGCACACCCAGAAAGCTAAATGCACAACACTGACTGGTACTCCATTTTTCAGCCAGCTGTATCTCTTTCTGACTATGAGAGTAAGTGGATGTACTGATATGTGAGAAAAATTTTCTTTACTGTTGCTCTTGACCCATCTAGGAGGGTTGCATATAATTTTCCTCTTTCTCCCACTCTTATCCTTGTCTGAAGACAAATCTGAATTTGGGGAGATTCCAAAACCAAATTTCTGGGCTCAGGTGTCTACTGAGGAGGATTTATATCTGAAGATGAATGTGACAATCCAACCCCTTAGTTAATTAAATTATGGTTGTTTAATTATCACAAACTATTTCATATTTCTACTTACTTTTAAAATGATTGTCTATACATCATAGCTCAAAATAGTTTGATCTTTTGTAATTTATGATGCTTTGTATTTTTACTGAAGTGGAAAGATACTTATTCAACAGATGAACTGGCTATGCCTTTAGTGATAATGACAGTCGAAGAGGAAAAAATATTACTACTAAACATAGAACAAGGAGTCTAATTAGTCTAATATTCATTATAATTATCACATTTCAATGTAGTTTTAAAAAACATGCAGATTTATGTTACAGCAAGATTTTTATGTTACAGTTCATTGTCTTTTGACGGGCTATAAATCAGTATGAACAGCTTGGTGAAACTGCCCCAAGGAAAACAAAGAAATGAAAATACAAAAAAATCCCCCAGAACACAAGTATCACAAGTTTTTTTTCACCATTTTATATACATTGCTAACTTCAAACATGAAAAATTTTATGCAAATATTAAAAAATCATTTAGAAATAAATCAGTCTGGTACTAAAAATGTTTATTGAACCTTGTAGTAGGCAATCTTTATTTTTTCTCCACAAACAGCATGTGGCTTATTGCATTTTATATGGGCTGAAATCCAATGGACAGTAGTATTTACCCAAAGCAACTGTGAGTTGCTACCCGAATGAAAAACAAGTTAAATTACAGTACCATCACTGACTTCGTTTACTCACAAGGGTGCCCAAGCAGTTTGATGCATTATGATAATAATGCAATAGGACAACCTGAAATGTGATGCCCTGTGGTTATCTTGTGATCAGGCATGAAAAACTGAGGTTAATTTTCTTTCTCTTTTTGACAATTTCCTTGATTGAAATGACTGGAATTTCCTCTCCTGATCACTTTCAAGATGAACAGCCTTTGCTGACTGAAATTATCAATGATCATAAATCACGTAAGAGGAAAATGCTGTGAAGTTCAGTGTCTGGAATTTTATCTACGTAATTACCAAGTCAGCAACTAATGCCAATGAAAGCTTTATTACAAAAAAGCATAATCACAGTGGATAATATGTAAAAAATACTTAAAAAAGAGTTCTCAGGATGTCTTTGATTATTCTTTCTAAGGAAGATTAAACTTCACGTACAACTACAAGTATCTTTATATTTTTATGGAAAGGCTGGAGCGAAGGACTAACTGGAGAGTGGAGTTGAACATTTGCTGTACATAATGAGACTTTCAAATAATAGCTCTAGGATGGATGGATAAAAAAAGCCCGTGCTTATGCTGAAACATAACAGCAGCTCCAGATTTAGTGGTCAGTTACTTCAACCGCTGTTGAAGAAGGAGAGAGGCAAGGAACTTCACAACTCTTATTTAAACTGCAGCTATGGGGTAAATCTTCAGTCTCCCACTAGATTATGTAAATAATGTCAGAAATAAATCTTTCTAAGTATTGGAGATGGGAGGATTTTAACCACTAACCCCTCCACTACTACCATTTCAGTGTTAGAGTAAAATTAAAATTGCTATTTAGCAAAAGGCAACTCAGTCTTGAATTGTTCCCAGAATTATTTGTGATGCTTCTCTCAGCTTAAAATAGCATCCCTTCTATGTCCACACACCATAGCCCATATCTCTACACTCACCTTTCTGCTCCAGCTCTCAGGTTTGGGAAGCTGTTATCAGAACCATTCATTCATTCACAAAGCAGGCTCCTGTCCAGTAGCAAGGATTTGACTTGTATACTAAAAATAATTCAGAGCCATATAGCAGTCTTGCAGAAAGGCCTTTTCAACACAGATTGTCCTTGACACCAAATAACAGAGACAGCCCAACACCCAGAGTTTTTCTTTAAAATATTCAGCTATTTGTGGTTCGCATACCGGCCAGTTCTGAGACCCAGATGGTCACATATACCATGATGATGACACTACAGCTTTCTTTCTGTGAAAAGTTTGGTTCAGATTTTTAGATTACAATATTGCAAAGTATTTGATGAGCTGCCCCAGATATTTTCTTGCTCACCTTTTCATGTTTGAAGCATCAGCTTGCCATGATTCCATCAGATCCAGCAGTAGTTAGCTAACAAACATTTTCTACTTATAAACATCTCAGCATACTGGTACCTGATTCTTTGCCACTATAGCATCTTCCTTTTATTTTAAGGAATCTTCTTAGGCTATGAGGAATGCTATGAAATGGATGGAACCCTTTGCTCAGGAAAGCAGGGAAAGCACATCCAACTGAGGAAAATTCCCACAAGCAGGAGGATCCTGCATACAGCGCAGTGTTGTCTACTACGGAAATGAATCACCTGGATGGGTTGGGCCCTGCAGTGTGAGATTCAGACATGCAGAACAACCAAAGGCTGCACCCTAAAATGACTGTGAGCATTCCCATGCTTTTTTTATGGCCAAAAAGAGTATCTTCATCTGTGTTTCAGCATCTAACACTAAGAAGAAATAGAAACTGTATGGGAGATTTTAAAATTTATTTTACCTACTAACTATGATGCTTATCTGTTTTATTGTTCTGCTATGATTATGAGACGGTAGAAGAAAATGAACACAAGAAAAATAAACTCTTCTTATGCACACATACTTTGCAGTGACCAGAAACAATGAAACATACAGAAAATGTCATATTGAATGAACACCCATTTCAAAATATAATGCTCTCCAAAGAAAAAATATTAATAGGATGCCAGCATTCTTTATGGAAGAGAATATTCATTTTTGATACTGTTAGCTCTTATCCATCCCTTGATATAAAAAGCTTAATGATGCAGAGAAGTTTACACAAGCCTTTTGCAATAGGCTGTATTGGATCAATAGCATAAATGTTGACATGTATATGGAAACACACGGGTGAGGAAACAAATTACTTCAGGTTAGAGTTGCCACAACAGAAATCTAAGGATTCATCCAATCCTTAACAAATGAAATGGAAAGCATCTAACTTCTTCTTTGTGCTTTGCAATGTGTGCTAATTTCTGTCCTGTTATAAAGATTACTTCTTTGTTGTCATGGTTTAGGAATGGTACTCCTCCATTTAGTTTTCCCAAGGCTCTCCAAAGCCATGCAGCAGCTCAGTCCCTCCCCCACTTCTCTTCTTTCCCACCCTCAGCCCTTCCACAGGTGGCCAGAGAGGAGAATTGTAGGCACAAAAGGCAAAGTACACCGGTTGATGTAAGCACAATTTACTGGAAACAGCAATGGTATAAGAAAATGAACAGTACCAGCAACAATACTAAAAACAAAATGTATAAGAAAAGAAAAACATTCACATGCAAAACCCACGACAATGAAACAATAATGGATGGCTCCCTCACTACTTTACCAGCAACTGCAAAATTAACCCTATCCAGGGTAGAGCCAGGGCAGTTGTCCTGGTAGCTGCACAGAGAGGGGGGTGTAAGCATATGAAGGAACAAGAAATTTCATCTGAGAAAAAATGACAAATGTTTGTGCAGAGAAGCTTCTAGAGAATGAGGGTAGGATATCCATGAAGAGATTATGTTAAGTGTGTGAGAAACACGACCAGCACTGACTTAACTGCACAGTAGAGAACAGGAAAGTCTCAGTAGATGAAAGTACTCTAGCAGGACATCAGAGGGAACACACTGAAAAATAGTGCCAGGGAATGAAGAAAGATGTATGTAATGTCTTCAGCAAACCAGAAAGTCCCCAAAAGGATGCTGGCACACATGGGTACCTGTAAAAAAGAAAGTAATAGTGATGATGGCAACAGAGAGAGAAGAATGACCCTCCTTCACTGGGTCACTTTTTCCAGCTGTCTTTTATTCTGTGAGATTCTGTCAGCAGAATGTAAACAAATTAAAGCAGAGAATAATTATTTATTCTCTAGTATATGCAATAGGTAAGTAGGACGACCATGTCACTCTGCTAAGCATTAGCATAGTTGCTCTGAACATCTCCCCACTACACATTGCATTCTGTTTTTCTGACTGGACTCTTAAGTAGTTTAATTTCACTGTCAATTTCCAGCCTCTTCTCAGCACTAGATCATACTCCTGGCCTCAGATTTTCCCTTACTGAATACCCACCAGATATCCTAACTGCCCATTGAGGCTGTCTGTTTTAGATATATTTTCCAATTTGTCTCCTCAGATACTTTCTGATTCTTCCCCTGTTCCACACTTGACACTTTTCCTGCTCCCACTAATTAAAGATTATTTCCTTAAACCTTTTGTTGACGAATGGGGCAGACTTCTGTGAGGGCAGGAAGGGAGGATACAGACAGAAAGGGAACTGGTAGTTTCGTAGGAAACCATCTGTAGTGCCCCACTCTTGACCATTTCTTCAGTAGCTGGAGCTGTACAGCTTTTTGAGAAGACCATAGTCAGGCTCTGGAACATAGTCCCTGAGCTAAAATATGGGAGATTTCAGAGAATATATATCATATCTAAGACTGTGTGATGAAGGCTGCATTTACTATAAACACAACTACTGTTTACACTGCTTCTTCTAAGAATGCAAATCCAGTCAATGTGATTAGATGTTATTAACTGTTGTAAAAGCAAACTTGCGATATGCTTCATGACAAAGGGCAGCAATTCTCTTGCCTAAATACAGATATCCAGTGCCACTTAAGGTGCTCTAGGTTGTCTGAAAAATCCTCACAGGGCTGTCAGACACAGCCAAAAGACCCACAGCCTTGTGGAGAGCCAGCTGGTTGTACACTAAGGGTGCAGAGAATCATAGTGGCACTGTGCTTAGGCACGTGAGCTGGCTAAAGGCCTCCTGATGATCCCTGATCTGTGAACAATTGTTTGCACTGTTGAGAAGAGTCTGATGTAATCATTGAGGGATAAATTGTATTTTGTGTATTTTTGCTTTTATTGCATCCGTTATCTGTTTAGTTGTTTGCCTCTTGCAATAAATGTTTTCCAAAACCTCTGTGCTCTGTAGTGATTCAGGCTTTTCTATGCAATTAACGTTTCCAAAGTGTTTTTTTTTCTGTATTGATAAAATCTTTAAATAAATAAAAACATCTATTCATTTCTTTGCAAATCCTAGACAGGATTTTATTTTTCTTTTAAAGAAACCAGCATCTCTAGAGATTAAACAGAGAACTTTTTGCAAACAGACCAGTTACAATCCAAAGTGAATATGCTAAAATACAGTGCAATGAAATGTGACAGGAATAAGAATAGGGAAAATGCAGTATGAAGCAAAAGGAATAAAATAACCCAGCAAGACTTAAGATAATCTTGCATGCATCTCCACTAATTTCATAAATTTTCTGTAGTGACCCTGTTATTGATTGTACAGGTATAGATGTGTTGACTACATAAAATCATACTAGGGCTACAAATAGGAAGGAATTAGGGTGTTAAAACTGTGTTTCCACGTAAGTTTCTATTTTAGTGTTAGCTTAAACAACCAATGTCCTCGTCAAGTACTTGTCAACTGCTGTCAGCACAAGTACTGGTATGATGAAACAGTCTGGGGATTTCACACAGAATCACACACAGAATCACACAGAGAATCTCACAGAATCACATAGAATCACACACAGAATCACACACAGAATCACACAGAATCACAAGGCTGGAAGAGACCTACAAATTCATTGAGTCCAATCCATGCTCTAGCACCTCAACTGGACCATGGCACCAAGTGCCACATCCAGTCTTTTTTTAAAAACATCCAGGGATGGTGACTCCACCACCTCCCTGGGCAGACCATTCCAGTACTTTATCACTCCTTCTGTAAAAAACTTTTTCCTAATGTCCGACCTCTATTTCCCTTGGCGCAGCTTGAGACTGTGTCCTCTGGTTCTGTCAGCTGCTGCCTGGAGAAAGAGACCAACCCCCACCTGACCACAACCATCTTTCAGGGAATTGTAGAGAATGATAAGGTCACCTCTGAGTGTCCTTTTCTCCAGGCTAAACAACCCCAGCTCCCTCAGCTGTTCTTCACAGGGCTTCTGTTCCAAGCCCCTCACCAGCCTTGTTGCCCTCCTCTGAATGTGCTCCAGCGTCTCAACGTCCTTCCCAAACTGAGGGGCCAGAACTGGACACAGCACTCAAGGTGCAGCCTCACCTCATACAGTTGAAAAAATATTACTGCAAATCGAGGTGTTATTTTCCAGCTAGTCTAGTTACTCCTTGTCCAGTAGCACTCAGAGTATCACTACATAAACAAATGTTCCCACAATTTTTTTCTTTTCTTAATGGACAAAACCCACAAACAAACTAACAAAAACAACAACAAAAATGACTAAACAGAAAAATAACCCAAACCAACAAAAAACAACCCCAAACCAACAACCACAAAAAAGCACCTTTTGATGATATCCCTGATTTCCCTTTAATGAACTGGAGGTTACAATGATTCTGCTTTGCTAAAAAGCTGTAAAGTTTAATACCAATTATTTAGGTATTTCATCCTTTTGACTCTATTGAATATGGGAATACAAGGTTATGTACATTGATGATTGATCAATGAGATAATCCAGTCTGATATTGGAAGATACAAGTAAATTAGTAGGCACACCAGGAAGATTTGGTCCCAAAAACCATATTTGAAGAGGGGTTGGTCCACTTTTCCTTTTTTTCCCATTTGACAATATATTTGCATTTCTTTTTACTGTTTATCTCTTATGCTTGCTGGTATCTTTTGTATTACTCTTCTTCCATTGCATCTTTGCAGCTCAGCCACCTGCATCTCTCTTTCATTCCCCTCACCGCTATCTTTCCACATGCTAAGCCTTTTGTGCATGACTTAGTTTTTCTAATATAAAAATTCCTGTCAAGATTATGAAAGAAAGAGGTCTGGTTTTAAGGAAAAAGACAAGCAATGTACCTCAGTTTAGGGCAGAGATTTCATTTTTTATTATCTTGATATGACATTTTTTCATATGTGAAATCTGATTAGCAGAAGATGGAGCTGAAAAAGCAGGCAGAGGAAAGATACTCCATGTCATAACTTTCCTTTTAAAAACATCACCTTTTTTTAAACAGCACTTTAAGCTATTAAGAAGCTGGAAAGTGAAGTTCTGGCCCTGTGAAATCTCCTGTTAACCTTTCCTTATTTAGGGCAAATAAAGGATATATTGCTGGATCTTTACCTAGTACTCTGGCCTCATGAATGAGTTTCTTAAGAGAATTTGATTGGCTCTCGCCTTTGGAAACCTTTTGGTCCAACTAACAAGCAGCTTTAGGAAGCCATGGTAATGTTATAAACTATTGGAGCTATTTTTAGATAGTGCTCTTGGGAATACTCTTTCCAGGCAAAAATTATGTGCAGTGTTAGCAGTTGTATGCAATTGCAAGGATAGTTTAAACTGTTAGCATATTTTCAGATTCTTATTTCATCCTGCGTGACTAAGGAAACTATTAATGCTGTTGCACTGCAAGAATGGAATATGCAGGTAGAAGAAGGCAATACTATAGGGGAGATGATGGCACTCACACCTGATAAGAGTAGAATCCTCTTGATTCCTGTGAGAATAACTATGAAGTTTAGGTAGCTAGGTGGTTATGGTTTTTGAAAGTTCAAAATAGATGTTTCTGCTTGTAGCAAGTTGCTTCAGTTAAAAACTGAATTTTGAAGAGAAAAATGTATTAGGCAGTGTACTAGTTTGAAAGCAAACCAGTGAGAGACTCCAAGTCAGAACTACAATTTAATAGGAAAATTAAAATAAATGCAGTAGTACAAAAAACACCGACAGGGCTAGAATACAACCTGACACCCTGTAGGTCAAGGTCGGTAGCAATCCGATTAAATGGTGGCTGCAATCCTCCCAGAGTGATAGATGTGGTTCTGTTGAAGCAGTGATCCTGTAAAAGGGTCTGGTCTTCCTCTAGGAATCCAGTGGAAAAGGCTGACTGTGGTGTTCCAAATCTCAGATTGCAGGTGGGAATGCTGTTTCCGCCCCATGGGCAGAGCATTTCAGATGTAATTTTATCAGTCATGCACTGAGACTCAATGGCCCATTAACAGAAGATATCTCCCTGGAGTTATCAGGGATGAGTCATAAAGATAAAGAATACTGCCCTACCTGGTTTTAACAGCTTATGAAGATGGTGATAGAATACATACTTTTGGGTACATCTTACATTGTAACCTAAGACAGGCAGCATCTTTCAGAGCACATAACACTCTGGGGAAAATGCTATACTCTCTCTAGGTCATCTCTCCAAATTCTGTCTTATTACATTAATCTGATTCAAGAAGTTTTATAGATAACAGAGGCAAAAATGCCCGTGAATATTGATTTAGGTTTGGAAAATAAAATTACAATATATTCTTGGTTGTTTTTGAAAATAATCTGATATATTTGTTGCCAAGTATACCTACCTTCAAATAAAATTGTGTTTTCATTTTCCTCTGTTATGGTATGCAAGATACTTTAAATAATTTTTTCTCTTTGAAGTTGTAAGGGGAACAAAAAGTCTCTAGTATAGATTGTGGCTTCAAAGCTAAATGGCAATCCTTACACCAAAGCTCCACCTGAAAACCAGGAGCCCACCTTAAAATAGATGAGGTTAAGACTTGCAGCACATACCAGTGAGAGTAAGTGTGACTACACATTTCTAATACCATTCATTATCATTTATCACTGATTTCATTCATTAAAAAATAATCTCAGTTTGCAATCCAAACATCATTTGTGACCTGTATCTCTTTTTTCTTAGTTCTCTCATGCTGTAGTAGGTTAGAGAAGAGGTCTAGCCTGTTATTCTATTTATGACACTTGCAAAGAATGAGCACCTTTTGGAAGAAAGAGGAAATTGGGAAAGATCTAGTGACATTTCTCCAGTTCTTTGCTGGTCTCTAGTGATTTATGGCTGAGACTGCCCGAATCCTATCCACATTTTAGTGATCTAATAATTCTTTCTCCCCACACTCCCAGTTGTATTTTTGTTGTTGCTGGTGGTTGTTTATGTTATGTGTGTATATGATTTGATTTTATTTAATTTGTTTATCTTTTTGGTGAATTGGTTGTTTGGGTTTGGTTCACCTTTTGAACCTTCATGCAATTTTAGCACTTTAAACATCGTTTTGCCTGACTGTGGCTTCTTATTCAGTGAAAGGTACCTTGTTTGTTAGAAGCCTTCCCTCCCACACACCTTTGTTGTATCGGTCCATTGCAAGGATAATGGGCACATGCTTAAAAAAATGCTGCATTTTTCAGGACTCAGCATGAAAAATATACTGTGAAAAGATCTGTGTGCTGTGTGAGTGGATAATTGAATGACAGCTTAGATTCAGGTTGGTTTTCTGATTTTTCTTTATCCAATTCCTCACAGTTTCCATAGGCTTGGGCACAGATACTGAGGCGTCCTGGTGTGAGAATGTGCAGCACCTGTCTGGGACGCAGGGGATCATCTGCAGCTTGGCATGCACAGAGATTTTCAACCTATATTAAAGCATTTCACCTGCTCTGTTGACTAACACAACACAGGAAGAATAGGAGCAGCCTTTGGGTAAAATAAGGGGCTATTTTAAGTCTTAGTAGTAACCTGTATTTCCATTTCCTCCAGAAAGAACAACTTTTTCACGAGGACTTATTTTGTCTTTTCATTTCTCTACTAACATGCCAGTTAAGAAGATGAAATGCATTAATGCCTGTGGAGCATTGTTTTATAAGTATCAAATGAAGCATTTTTTTTTGTCAGAGTGTATATATGACTATAAGTTCACAGGTAGCTCTCTTTTCTGCTTGTTTTTTTGGTTTTGTTGGGTTTTTTTTGCCTTTAATGTTCTATTCTGGAAAACTTATAAAGACCTTGGATTTCAAAGGAGTCTGACTTATGTTTCCAGTTTGTATTTAGGGGTATAAATGTGGCATAAGTCCTTTGGGATTCCATGAAGAGACAGAAGAACATTTTCCTAGATGCATTGAAAGGAATCATAAGTGACAGGTTAATTTTCAGAATATTGGGTTTAGAAATTCAAAGGCACTATCTATCCCCAGATCTAGCTTCAAAAGGAGGTAAATGTGATATAGGGAAAACTTCAAGGGTGTATAGAAAAGTTGCTTTTCTATTTATCTATTAAAAATGCTTAAGGTGACATCTCTGGAGAAAAGTGAATTCGTGAAGTTATATGAAAGGGGTTTTTTAAGTACAGAATTCCCAGTGGATGAATGCTAGGAGTATGGGAGGACAGAAAGTCCTGGAAATAGGTTGGTTCATCCAAACAAATAATGAATGGACTATTACCAGACAGCTAAAAGTATCACAGCTTGTGTTTACTGCAAATGCATTTAGTGGTGGGGGGAGAAAAAGAAACAAAAAGAAAAAATAAATAAAGAAAAATAAAGAAAAAGCAACAATCAGCATTTGTAACCTCACTGTTAGGTAGCTTTGTTTACCCTCTTCATTTTTGGTGGTGTTGCTGATAGTAATTTTTTTAAGGAAAAAACCCACCACTATTATTAAAGAAATCATCGGTTTGCTGTAGTCTGGGAAAAAAAAAAAAAAAAAAGCTGCTTTTATTTTGAAGGATTTTACTTCTGCCAGTCAAAGAAATATCAAAATGGGCTGAATGTGTCTGCTGGGATGTCAGTGACAGTGAAGTGATGGTACAGACACCTGCAGCCTATCTGTATGAGCAAGAAAAGGCTACTGCAACAAAGTCACCTGAGGAATTTCTGAAAGCAAGCTCTGCTCCAGACAGAGCCAGAAACAAATCCAGGTAAAAGAAATACAGAACAACAAGAAAAGGATTCCTTGGCATACTCTAGTGGATAATAATCCTGCAATAATACAGTAAATTTGGAAAAAAATATAAATGCAAGCTTCCAAGTTTAGGTTTCTAAATAATGTCATAAACAACCAGCACAGAAAGAGGACAAGAATACATCTTTCTGCCAGTTGATGTATTTTTAGGTATGCTAATGGTGTGCTGTGGAGGTTGCCCAAGTGCATTGCACCCTAAGCAATACACGTTATACAACTAAGCAAGAGAAGAGTTGAATGTGACTCCTCACATTGTTAGCAGTCAGCAGCCCTAAATACAGGCCAAAAATACATTAAATAACATAGACCCTCTGCAAATGTTATAAAACAATAAATAGGAGACTGTTGTGCAATGTGTCAACTGGAATGTTTTCTGGCCCTGGTGCCAGCATTTAAGGGCACATGTGGGATTAAGCTACTTATTTCTGTACTTTTCTTTTGAGTATTGGACCAGTCTGTCAAAATTTAATTTGTGGAAACCCCACTCCCATTTTGAACCATTTGGACTTAATTATGGATATTTGTTGGTCCTGTGGCATGCTATTTTTTTTTTTAAATAGCAAGAGTTGGAGGTAAGAAATAAACCTTTACACAAAAGCCATATATGCTGGAGTGAGTTCCAGTTTGCTACTTTTCTCATCTTCTAAGCTGGGGGTGCAAGATATCTCAAAACAGAGTGTGTCATGCAACAGCTGCTGAAAGGACACTTTCTCTGTCCAAATAACCTTGAGGTTTCAACTGGGGAATTTAATCTAAAGTGCTTGTCCTTTTAGAGTAATAAAGGGTGTGTATGAGGTCTGTTTAGATCAGCAAACACTAACTGTGTCCTTAAGCTTCTAAAGCAAGCACTAGATTACAAGCAATGGGTGGAAAGACACAACCTTATCATGGGTCAGGTGTCAGCTTGGCTGCTTCCTGACATGTGTACAGAGAGAGCTGCCTGTGCTTGTACAGGGGAGTTATCATACTCGCCTTCTGCCTTGTGTACATCTCACCTGTCCAGGGGGAATGCATCCCACACTGCAACATGAAAATTCAAAGCAGGAGAGATGAGTTCAGTGTAGCTCAAGTGAGGAAATGAAAGCAGTATCAGATCGCTTCGTTTTAGTTATGCTGGGTATGGCTTCTGTTGGGGGATTGAAGCAAACTACTGTTGACCTGCCAGGTGTGGCTGTGCTAAGCATTCCTGTGGTTCTGATTTTCTCTGCCTTGACAGAGAAATGAAGGACAGACACAAGAGCTGATGAAGTGTCTGTGAGATCAGGCTAGGAAAGTAGGAATTGTACTGGTAATCAAATCCAACATTAAAAATCTGCTTTAAAAATTATTTCTTATGTGAAAATAATTCCTGTGATCACAAACAGCACTATGGGAGGCCAGAGAGGGCAATTTTCAGAGAAGCTGACCAAGTAGACAATTCATTGTAGTTGAGTGGATTTCAAAATAATTATACAAAAATAGATTGAGCTGAATTGAAACTGATTGGAATCTGATTGAAATGGTAATAATTTTTGGTTTGCTTGTCTCACTCATAGTTACACATGCAAGACTGTTCATGAGCAGTTGTTTACAGTAAATGTTTCAAAGGTCACAATTCTGTAAGATTTTTATTTGTATGTACTCCTCCCCCTTTTCTTGTCACGTACGCTATAAATCATCATCATTCTGACCACAGAACTCACAAGCTGGAATCAAAATTTTTTCTAATATCAGTAGCCATTTTCTTCCATAATTTTGAAGGCTATTATTTAATTTTTGTTCACACAATCCATGATAATAAAGGAAGATTGGGAAGAATGACGCTCTTTCTTAACTTCTGAGAAATCCAGAATAATTTGCTGAGCAGCAGAGGCTGGTATTTTTCGGTGACACCCATCAGGTGACTTGAAGGCTGTAGCCCATCCACAAGGTATAAGCATCCACCTGGCTGCTGGTTTTCTGGGAAAAAATTGGAGCAGGTGTTTGGAAAGCAGATTTCACACTAAAAGCCAAATCTCTTTCCTTGTGAGTGGCTTGGCAATGAGCAAGTTGCAGATGTAGCAGGAGTGGGCATCAGAGGTCTGCAGACACAACTCCTCCCGAGCCCGCACAGCCTGGCACCGAGTCAAGTACTGCCTCTCCTCTCTGGCGGGGGGGGAGTCCAAAATTGAGATTCATCTCTCCCTGCTGTTGAGGTTGGACCAGTTTGTAAAAGCAGTGGTGAGATGCTTCACTGCAGTTAGCCAGGCTTATTGTGCTGAACAAAATCACATCTCCTGATAATACTACAGCTCAGATGACTCAGAGACACTGTGAATGCTGCAAATGTGGGACCATAAAATAGCAAATAATTCTGGTCAGCACACAGTAGATCATATTCCAATAAATGTTACCTAGTACACAGTATCTCTATCCATATATATATATGGAGAAAGACAGCTCAGGAAGCACGAGCTTTTTTGCTGCAAACATGAGATCATTGAATAATCACCTCTTCCAGATAAGCCCTGTCACATTAAGAAGTAATGAGCTGGTTTTGGATGCCTGTTCACTAAATGTGCAAGGCAAACAGTTCATACCCTCATATTTGTGGAATGAATTACACACATGTAAATATACATATGTATATATACATATATGTGTGTGTGTGTGGATTTATTACTCACAAGCCCATTATGCAGTCAAAACCACACACGCTTGGAAAAAGAATTTTGAAATGAAAAATGTCAATGTTTTCTTAAACATAAAAATTTTTGTCACATAAACTAGGATGAGGCCATATTTGACTGAAATTAAGGTTGGGCCTAACAGTGGGGTTTCTAAGACCTCAGGAAGGCACTTTAGGAGTAGATCTCAAGTGCATATTTCTCAAAGGCTTTGGTCATTGACAAAGTAGGTAAGATGTGAAATGCAACTAAGCAGGTGAGTTCACAACAGCTTGGCATGTCTAAAGACAAAGCAGACCTTTCTGATTTTGACCCAGAAAAGAAAACAAACATTTCGTAAATTACGTTCTCCTTTGCAGTTAATCATTTCCAGCTCTCCAGAGACCCTCTGACTTCCTCCTAGATTTTAATGTTGCATCCAGTCAAGGAATAAAAGCTACACATGAATGAACAGATAATCGTTAGCCAACACTGTTCCCATATTATCTTTCTGAAATATTTAAAATGTTAAATGCTCTCACTGTTTTAATCAACGTGCGTGTTAACAATATATATGCCCATAAATAAATATGCCCATATCAAGTAAGTCAAATAAACTGAGATCCATTTGCAAAAAGATGAGTACATCCATATATTGGTGAAACAATTGCTTGATTATGCAAACTGCATTAATCACTTTTGTAAAATGAGTTATCCCTTTATGTAGATCTGAGTCATCTGGGTTTATTTTGCTTGTTTGGAATTTTTCTTATGTAGAAGCAAAATATATTAAAGTTTGCTTTCAAGACAAGCTGAATCTTGCAGACTTAAGTCAAAACCATGGATCCTGCTGGTTTTGTAATGTAATTGTAATATCTTGTGTGAAACTTGAGAATTGGATCCCAGTATAGATATAAATTAAAAAATGACTCACTACAACCCATTGGAAACAAGCTTGCTACACATTTCCCAAATGTTCCTGTCAGTAATTTTTTTTAACACAGTAAACCTTGTACCAGCACAATTGCTGTATTTCTGCTTTCCAGCCTTTCCTAGCCTCTTATTTGGAAGGGCAATATAAGTATTTGTTTTCCTCTTTTCTTTGTGATACGAGCACAATTTTTTTTTTTTTCTTGCCAGGTTAAGAAAGTAATCAGAACTTTTTGTAGCTAGGAGTGATAAGACAAGAAGGAAAAAAAAAAAGAAAGATGCTGCTTGGGTTTTTTGAATTACAATTATTAATCTTGGACTGATAGTATGCTTTTTGACATTTTCTTCACTGTCTACACACTATAATTATCTTTCCCTCCTACAGCATTTTTCCCCTGCCTTTTTCTCTCCTTTCTCCTCCCATCACCATCTCCACTCCCATAATACAGAAAATACCCTCTACACTTAGCTTTTCAGGTTTTTCATTTGTCATTTTGTATAATAAGATTAGATTTCATAGTCTACACAGGGTAAGCCTACAGGTATATACTGATAAAGAATGGTTCAACTAGGGAGTATGCATTTGCTCTCTTCTTTCTTCTCTGATTGCAACAAGCAAGCTAAGTATACAGTTTAGCCCTGTAATAAAAATAATATTTACTTATTTTAGGAAATATGAATGTACTGTGATATGTATTTATGTATTTGGAATATATATATATATTCTAAATTATAATAAAATACTTAATTTTAAGAATTCTTAAATATTTAAGCTGTTTTAAAATATTAAAAAAAAATTCAAAATAATTAAAAAAATAAAAAAAGTAGCCCTAGAGTTCTTTAAGGATTTTGCACATGTCTTCTGGCCAGGGGTCCTAAAAAACAAATAATGTAGTTAATTCAAATCCTTATTGGTCATACAGTCCTAGTGAAGGAAGCAGAACTGCAATAGCTAAAGAGAAACAGAACTTTTCAAAATACAGTGTGGCTGAAATTTTTCAATATGGTGACAATTGGACACTAAGAAGGGCTAAGAAAATTCCCTTATCGTCTGTCAGAGTAGACTCTTTGAAAGTGATGCTTTCCATTGCAGTCATCAAGACATTGCTGTTTCATTTTACATGCCTTCAGACTGCATGATATCACCTAATATGAGATAATTTTTCAGTTTACATATAATAAAACAAATTTAATTATTGTTTTTTCTATAAAAGAAATGGTAAATAACTATTTTGTATGTCTCTCTGATTGTCCATCTCCTTCAAATACCTTTTGAGTATTTTATGTAAATGAACATATATGAAGGAACATTGGCCCAAGCAATGATGATTTCATTTAATTTAATGCAAAAAATTCTGAATAGTCTTTCACAGAAAAGTCTGAACCAGTGTCCTCATGAAAACAAGAACATGTAACTTCCACTCACTTCAGAACACTGATATCACATTTCTCTCTAATTATGCAACACATCCTTCAATCTGTGTCTTCTTCCCTGCAACAAATGAGTCTCTCATACTGTCTTCTATGTACAGTAAAAGTATTTTAGGTCTTTGAAACACCAGATACTGAGACCATTTCAAAGCATAAAAACCTGATACTGCATATAGGCTTACAATCTTTGATTACCTTAATAAATTAATTTTAAATGTTATAAATCTACTGAAAATGTCAGATTATGTGAACCTGAGGTGAAAATTTAGTGTTGATCTACATAAGTACTAACTATAACCTTGTATTACTTTTTCATGCACATCATGCAATTTAAAGCAAAGGAGTTGATGTAGAAGAATATTCCTGTTAAAGATACCAGAAAATAAGTGACTATGGAAAATTTAATCATACTCTTTAATATTATTTAGAATATAATAAAATATTTCAGTTGGAATGGAACAATGATAATCTAGTCCAACTGTCCACTTCATGGTTATCCAAAAGTTAAAGCATGCAATTTAATCATTATCCAAATGCTTTTTCAACACTTGGCAATCTTGATGCATTCATCACCTCTCTAAGAAACTTGCTCCATAGTTTGACCACCCTCTCAGTAAAGAAATGCTTCCTTGTGTCCAGTCTAAGCTGCCACTGGGACACTTTGAACCATATCCACACGTCCTGTCACTGGATACTAGAAAGAAGAGCTCAGCACCACCCCCTCCCCTCCACCTGCTCAAGAAGCTGCAAAGGGCACTGAGATCATCCCTTAAAACTCCTTTTTTTTCCAAACTAGACGAGCCCAGAATCCTTATTTGCTCCTCACAGGACATTCTTTTCAACTTTTTTACCAGACTTGTTGCTTTCCTCTGGACAAATTCAAGGACTTCCATATCTTTCTTAAAATGTGGGGCCCAGACTTGCACACATTACTCAAGATGAGGATGCACCAATGCTGAATAGAAAGGAATAGTCAACTTTGTTGACCAGCTGGTTACACTGAGTTTGATGCACCCCAGGATGCAGTTTTCCATCTCTTTCAGAACCACTGGCAGATATCTTTCAACTGAGAAAGAGATTGCATACTCTAGAAAGAAGCGTATATAGAGGTTTAAGGGTTTGCATTGTTGCTGTTATAATCAGTACATTTGAATTTCTCACAAATTGCATATCAGCATTGAAAAGAGTCTAGGCAGAATTATGCATTGTGGAGTTATAATTCATAACTGGGATCTTGTTTTAAAAGAACAATAGAATTCACTTCTTATTCTGAAAATCTAAATTTTATTTCTCAAGTGCAAACAAATCACAGAGCATTCACATTGGCACTCAGTGACAATAGACATGCTTTAACCACTGAAGGCTCTGCTGCTGGTTCAAGTGGATAGGGAATATTTTACAGCATTTGCATTTTCCTCAATTTTTCACTACACCAGCATTCAGCAATGTTCTCATGAAAGAAGTTGAGATCAGCCAGTTTGCGTGTCTTTTGCCCAAATAGCTCCCAGAAATAATCTGGTTTACAAATATCTTTTCAAAAGTGCTAAAAATAGAGGCACATTTATCACTTTGTGGTACCTAACACCTAAAGAAAGGATATGATTTTAACAAACAGTGTTCTTAAAGGGGCTAGCTGGTGTTCAATTTTAGTATACATGGAAAATTTTGATGCATGGTCAGAAACAATGCAAAATCTGTGGATCCATAAAAAATATTTAATTGGCACTAATGAAATTAAAAAAAAAAAAAAATCTGTTCTGCTGCCTGTAACACTGAAATATGTTTGCTTTTTTCATCTCATTCCTGTGATCAGGAATGTTCAAGCTATTGTGGGATTCCACAGTGGAGAATAAGTACTGGAATACACCATACTATTAGCCACTGGCAATGTGCCAACAGTGCCTACAGACTTCTAGAGCAAACCCCCTGGAAGATAAGTTTTTACTTGGGTGGAGAGGAGTCCAACACAGTTAACACGCTTCTCTTCCCAAACTGTTTCCTGTCAGTCTGGCAAGAATCACAGGGTTTTCATTATCAGAAACACTTTCACTTTAAAAAAAAAGACATTTCTAGCCTTCATGGTTATAGAAAAAGCTTGAAAATATGGGCTCAAAAAGAATGAACCAAATTCTCAAAAATTAATATTTTGAGAACACATGATAAAGAAGCTAACAATTATTTTGAAAAGATTCTTGTATAATTCGATGGTCATGCTTCTTTTGTAACTAATGAATACATGCAATTCATTCATTGAATCATAGAATATCTTATTGCAACAGAGCCATGAAGGATCAAATTCCATCAGTTTCAAGATCAAAGATGGGTAAGGTCATGTCCTGCTCTAGACCAACCAAAAAGCCCACTGTGTTTATTGTGGTCTTTTCTTGGGAACGAAGAAACATTGCATAAACTTTAGCATATATTGTATTTTGTTTGACTACAGGCTTCTTTCACATTTAGCTTTGTACACAAGCATTC
>WEZZ01005188.1:30644-41717 GCA_013400585.1 Chloropsis cyanopogon
AAACCCCCACATATAATCAAGCAACTGGACTATTTGAGCTATTAAAGGCTTGTGGAGGAACCATTTCTTATAAATTGAATACCAGCAGAGAACATCAAATAGAAAATAGAGCAAATTCAAGTAAACTGCACTCTGGAAAGAATAAATGTGGTTTTATTCATACAAATTTCACTTTTATAAGAAAGAAGAGGCTTTCAAACCCATTTAACTCATTATAGAAATTTTACAGTATTTTACTTTCATTCCAAACATTTTAGTCTTGAGTCCTGTTATTCTTTTAGTATTCTCTGATGTAGTTTTAACAGAGGATAAATCCTTGCTCATGTGGGATAGCCAAAGGTAACAGAAAATCACTGTATTTTGGAATATGTACTTTACAAATGTGGCCTTAATAGTTACATTTAGGCCTCTTTTTCAACAACACAATTGACAAATAAACCCAAAAAATGCACATTCCAGTAAGAGAAAATGTTGTATTTACAAAGATAAATAGTGGGTAACGAAACTAAATATTTGGAAAATTGCATTCTTCTACTGTTTCTGGAAAAATTTTGCTTGCCAGATCAATGCCTTCTCTGTTAATCTTTTCTTTCATTAAGTTTAAATAGCCTGGATAGAGTAAATTGGATATCCCAAGTCCATTATGCAAATTAGCTCAATCAAAGCCTAAAATGTTGTATGTGCAGACACACTCTGAGTGTGAAATCAGAGAGGCTGAGGGATTTATAATTCCACATATGAATAATTAAATTCCCAAAATGGAAAGATCCTCCAAGATAAATTCTTCCAAGGATGAATTTTCAGATTCAAATTGGCAAAAAAAAGAATACACATAAGAGCCTGGTATTGCAATGAAGATAGAAACACACTTGGACACAAAAGACACCAGAAAACAGCAATCTTGCAACCATAAAAACAGAACTTCAGGATTTGCAGTTATTCTTATTTCAATATTGGCCATAGCTCTAGACAGTAACAATCAAATGTTAATTTTTCTTTATTGTCCACCTGACCTTTTCAATGAACTCTACAGCTGTAAATGTTTGGGTTTGCAGCATGAATTGCAGAGAATATTTGACTTCCATCACTGACAGCAGTTCTGTCAGTGCAATTCTTCTCAAACTCAGGTTTGCTGTGCAAATAGTAGGGACTACAAATTCACTTTTATAAACTTTGTGAGTCAGTTGTTTAATATTCTCCTCCAGAGAACTTCTCAGAAATAACTTTTTTTTTAATAACAGCAAACAGGATGGTGACAGATAAAGATCTTTGGAAGGTATTTTATTTTTAAAATAGAGCATTGTGGCACAATTCTCAATAGCTGTGTTTTCTATTACAATGCACAACAATGGTTATACATATAATGAGTTTTTCCTACAGTTAAAGCTGTTAAACAGACTTTAGACTGCTTTCCTAACTTGAATAGTCTTTTTGTAGATAACTATGTAATCTTATATGAATCAGGATAGAAAGAAAGAGGGAAACACTGCACTGATACAATCCAAATCATCCCCAACTAATAGCAAGTAAAATAAATGAATTTTAATACCGCATTATTATAGCAAGGAGTGAGGAATATTAAACATATAAATATAATGAATTACTGACACCAAGGTGACAAAAACTTTAATGACTTTTGACAGCTCGTAGTGTAATTAAAATGCCATAGTATATCTGAGTCTGTAAAGTCCCTAGCTGAAAGATTAATTTAAAGATTACCATATTAAGGACAAAAATAGATTTTTCAAATCTATATTATTTGGGCCTTTTAGGAAAACATGTTCTCAAGAACAGTACAAGGAGCTGTGCTGTACAGACAGAGGTCTTCAGACTTGTTAATAAGAACAAACTCCTCTTCTTAAATTTGCTGTACAGTGATGAGGAAAAGGAGCAAAAAAATTTACCCAGCCTATGGCCAAGCAACTGCAGCCATGAATCAAAGCTGAACTGATATGCAGTGAGAAACAGAGTTATTATTAAATTACAGAGACTAACAAATCCAATCTACAGACCAGACACACTTAAACATTTGAATTGGGTTATAGAGGGAAAGTAAGACAGTATTGCTGCAAAGAGAGTATTTGTTGCTTGTGACCCTTCAACAAACTTGATCATCTTTTCAATTCCTCCTCCTTTCAAAAATTCAAATCCTAGCTTGTGGAAAAAACTGAGGAATTTAATGCAGAAATTGGGATGGGCAGCACAGTAATGAAAATATGTCACTTCTTTTGCAAAAAAGATTATGCATTAGAAAAGGTGGCAATCAATATTTCCTATTTCCCTGTCAGTAAAATCATTCTCTCTGAAGAGAAGTGTTACTGTCACTGAGAAAAAATAAGATTTCAGATTCCTGTGAAGAGGCACGAATCAAACACTACTTATTCCCCTGCAAAGTCCAAATTTGCACACATTGTGCAGCAGCACATTCTGCAGAACAGGGATGTGAATATCAGTGCTTCTGACAAAACTGAAGTAATTTGTGCATCTCCCCAACACAAAAGTTTATAAATATGAGCTCTGCAGGGCACAGCCTCATCCATGACAGCCTCTGTCAGGACACTGGGGGTGCCACCACCACCCCAAAGCCAGGCCTGACTTGGGAGGCAGCTCTTGCCAATGGCCTGGGATAAATGTTGATTTCGTACAACAAAAGGAAACCTAAAACCATCCAGCCTCTACAACCCAAATTTCCATACGCCACAGAAAATACAGGTTTTTTGGACAGTCAGCATAGCTTTTCTTTCACAGTCTAATTCATTATACAACAGCAGCAAGGATATTTTACCCCGTGCAGTAACACCCAGTTCCAGGACATGAATCACTGAGAGGTGAAACTCAGCTTTCCAAAGTATGCACTGGGTTTGGGAACAGCAAAACTCTCTCCAGGTGAGCTGCAAGACAGGAAGATAAAATGAGTTGTCCAGGTTTCCGTAAAAAGTCTTAGCTGCCTTAGAAAGGCAATAAAAATTAGGCAATTTAAAAGAAAAGGCGATTTAAATTGAAATTGCCATGCTTGTGCAGTGAATCAGTATGTGTAAAAAAACTCAAAACTGGCTTATGAGCAACATCCATGTTGTGGAATTACTTTCTTCCATCTCTACTTTGTTTCCTCCTCAATAAGCAGATTTTTTTTCTCCACAATAATCTTTCCAAAATGCAACCTCAGTTCCCTAGCTTTCCTTCTCAGAGTAGAGAGTTTGTTTCTCTTTCTCTAGGAATATCCAGAATAAAAGCTTGAATCCTGCAAGCCTATCCTACAGGAATAAGATTTGAAGTCCATGTGAGCCATTCCATAAAACTGTGTTAGAGAACTGACATTGTGCTTCAATAATCTTTGAAAAAAATCACTGGGGAATGTAAACACAATAAATAATTTTTGGACAGCACAAAGCAGCAATCTTTAGGCAGTGTTGGTAAAAATGAGGCATCAAGGGAAAAGTTATTTTAGAATACTCTCCCCTTTTGATCTTTCCTACACCTTTGTCCCTCTTTTTTTTTTTTTTTTTCCTTTTTTTTCTGGGAGTGATTTAGAGATTCCACTCTGTGCCGTTTTTAAGTGAAACAGTAAATGATGTTCTGACTGAATTCAAGTTTGAAAGGCAAGTGAAATGTGCACATTTTACGTAGAACCATTTAAAATTTGTGGGGTATAAAAATAAGGTTTATTGAAAGAATGCAGACTAATATGAAGAATGCACAGAATAATAGAATATCAGCGTATAGAGAGATGTGTTAATGTCTCAATGATCTTCTGCTATTCTCTCACGTGTGATTATCAACTTTCATTCTTTAGATCTTCCAGAGTCCTTATTACCTCAGAAGTACCTGACGACTTAGAAGAAAAGCTAGAACATAGCAGATATGCACCTGTACTAAGAATCAGAGGTTCAGCAACTGACAGAGATTTAAAACCATCCCACAACAGTTGAAATGGCCTAAAAAATCATGAGTTTAACATGGTTTTCTTCATTTCTGGTGCATAATTTACCATCATCTGTCTGCCTTAGAGATGCAAGGGCTCCTTTGGAGGATTTTATGTCTGTGAGGAATGTGGAATAGCAGGGTTTATTTGAAGTCACCACACATCCTGTGATTTAGAGACTCATCTTAAATTTATTGATGATTTTGTTGTGCAGTCAAGTCCATTACAGGGAGCTGCAGGTGCAATTCGAAACCCTGCCTTGCCTGTGCACTCTCCTCATCTTCAAATAATGCCACAGGTTACTTCTGAGCAAACTCCTTATCTCCCAGGACAGATGTGGAATAATTAATTCAGCCCTGTCTCTAAAGCCCAGGTTAAGTGAGAGAAACTGATGAAATGACAAAGAAAAAAACCCATCCTTTTCTATTGTGTCACTTTGATAAATAATCCATAAAATAAACATGAGACCTCATAAGGGTTGAGTGATATAAGAAGCATAAAATCATAACATTATTAAGGTTGGAAAAGAGCTCCAAAATCACTGCATGCAACCATTGGCCTCCCCACCACTGTGTTCACCTCTAAACCTTGTCCCCAAAGTGCCACATCCACTATTCCATTGCCTGACCACCCTTTTAGGAAAGAACTTCTTCTTAATATCAAATCCAGACTGCTCCTGAGCAAATGAAAATTGAGACCATTTTATCTTGTCCTGTGTGCCAGCCTTAAGTTTGAAACAGAAAGCCACACAAAACTGTGAGGGGGAAATCAGGAAATAAAAAAAACAAAGTATCAGTCACAGGATTGTTTTTTTGCTCTTCCTTTGCAGAACATTAAGTAAATTTTGCCATATATCCCCAGAACACACTGAGAGAAGTTTTCCTTCCTCCTTTCTGTGCTTTAGACTCTATCACACTGTGCTCTTTTCATTTTATTCTTTTGCTCTGTAAATAACTTTGCATAACCATAATTAAAAAAAAAAAGGAAATGTGAATTTGGGAAAAACAAATAATTGTTCTATATGTCAGGGCCTCTATTGCTACAATCTTAGAGACCCCAAAAATTAACCGAGGAGAAAAAATTACACAGATGAAATTATGTGTCTGAAGAGATTAGGTCATTTTAATAATTTTATGACATTTTATTGCAAGACATTTATTCTGGATGACTTAGGATGAATCATTAAAAATCAGTGCTGGATTTTGCTCTCCTAATTTCCAGATCACACAGCAGGTGGTGGGGATGGGGAAGAACAAGGAGGAGAATATTACATATGAAATGTACTGTAAAATTTTGCATGCTTATGAAATGAATTGGTGAAATTTCCTGCAAGAGTAGGCTAGGAAATACAGATAATACTTCAGCAGTGCTTCTTCAGCACTTGGACAAAAAAAAAAAAAATAATATAAGTGTAGATCTGTGCCTTTATTTTTCTTGCTTTTGCAGTTTTACTTGTTTTCAAGATCTATTAAGAAGTATCTAAAAAAACAATAGGAGACCAAGGAAAAGGGGAGCCGACAGGTGCGTTTGACAACACAGCTCTGAAAAAGCCACTGCTGATGGTCTGTTCTAGTCATTGGCTCCCTGGCATTTCTAATCTGATTTCTCCTAGAGATGAAATCAACCTCAGAAGTGAAGCAGCAGCAGAANTATGTATATATATAACTGCATCCAAAATCATATGTGTAAATTTCTGTGCACGTGAGAGAAGTGGTTTGCCTTTGCTTTTTTGTTAAATAACAACAAAAAAATGCCATTATCCCAACAAGTGCATTAAAAAGGCATTTAAAGAATGATGTACATTCCTGGTGGGCTCACAGGAACCACTGGACAGTGCAATTGCCACGTGCACAAGGCGGCCAGAAACACCATTTATCTGCTCACTTTTGCACAGCCTTTGAGTTTTTTGCACTATTGTTTTCTTCCCCTGCTCAGATTACATCATCCCTGCGTAATTCCCCCAGATGCAGCGTGTTCCACTTCTATAATTAATAAGTGGCAATTGCTAGACTAACGCACACTCTGGATGGAATAATTGTTTCATTTGGAAACGTGCTGGAGCAATTAGAACTCGCTTTCCCTGGGCAGTGTGATTGTGATAGCATAGTTTGCTGTGGTAAATTAATAGCTAATTATCTTTATCCTGAAACTTTGTGGGACACTGCTCTGGATCCATCAAAAAGCGTCTATGGTATTCCTGATTTACTGCTCCTGAGTACAATCCACGCTTATTTTAAGGCTTTCCTCTTGTATTTATAGGTTCTTCCAATTTTCTTTAGCTGGGAAGGAAATACAGAAGACCCAGCTAACAAGGCACAAGGTAAAAAACCACACAAAAATCCATGATAATGAAAAAAATTTATTTCCATAAAAGTCTCTCCTTGTGAATACTAGTTGGCAATGAAAAAGAAAAAGGATACTTTGTTTCAAAAGGCAGACAGTTGATATTGCTGTTAATTTAATAAATTGAGAATGGTCAAATATGCATTCCTGGGGTTAACAGGAAGGGGTTGTATTTCACAGTCAGTCAGGAACCTACTGTCTGGGTTCAGTTTCTGTACATAAATGTCTGCCACCTAAACCTGAATTTAGTTATGAGTCTGCGTTCTCTGGCTAAACTGAGAAAAAAAAAAAAATTCATTAGTCTGCTAGTAACATAATTACACTGCTTTACCACAAAAAACAATACTAATAAAATAGAAAACACAATGTTAGTGCTGCACAGTGACTCTCCTTCTCATTTCTTGTTTATTGAAAATATTTAGTTTAGAGAAGACACAGTTTATTACTGCTGTCAGAGGAAGATCTATGAACAGTGGAACCCTTTCATCCTTTATTTTCTCCAAAGGTTTGTTGTTTTTTTGTTTCTTTTTTTTTTTGGACAACTTAATTCATATTTTTAAATAATTAAATCAAAACCCACACATATGAGCAAGGTAAACTCCCATTAGCCACTTCTAAATAAATACAATATGGTATTCTTCCTATTAGAAATTCTCAGATGTTGGATTTTGAAAGCATCTGAAACAAAATTAATTGGTACCTAGAAAGAAATTTGCAACTGAATAAGTGCTTCTAACTCTTCTTCTATTTTATGTCATCTGGTTAATGACAGTCACTCAATCATTTCTTGGTTCTGAAAATGTGGCCTCTGCAGTTCAGGAGAGATTCAGCAATGAAAGGCTCTGAGTTGCTTATGGCAATTCCTGTCCCATCTGAAACCAATTTCACAAGTAAACAAAAATTCCCTCTCCACAGGGGATGGAAAGCAGATATTTATATGTTTCTATTATGGGTCCTATTACAATTTCATTATCTGAAATTTAGATTTTACCTTCTCTCTAAGTGATTTAGAAAGTGTAAAGGGACAATAGCAACCACCTTACCTAACAGCAACAAACTGAATTTCGACAGTTGACTGAAACAGTCATGAAAATCCCATTAAATGCAAAAAAAAAAAAAAAAAAAAAAAAAAAAAAAGACAATTATATAACATTTAGAAATCCATTTTGATAGTAAATCAGTTAGCATTTACATTAATTTGGTTAAATCTCCAAACAACTTCACAGCTTTTATTTTTTTTTTAATTTTCCTTTTTGGCTGGATTTCCTACTCCTATCCAAGAACCAGAAACATCCAAGACATTTCAAGGAGTTTCTTCCTAATGTGCCTGCATTTTTTTGGAAATTAGACCTGTCCTGGATTTCTGGAGCAGAGGATGCCCCTCTACCTCTGATCATCTCCAGTTCAGCTGCTGCCCATCCCAGCTTGGCCAAGGCATGCCTGGACCACATGGGAATCTTCTCTCCTGGACCCAGAGCACCTCTGATGCACCTCAGCTCTGGAGCAGTTCCATAAAAATCCAATTTTCTCCCTGAGAGCTGAACTTTTTGTAGCTTTCCAAAGTAACTGCCCAGCAATATGCAGACCAGACTGTCCAAGACAAAAATGTAGAGTGTGACCTTTGTTCAGCCAAGTCTGAGAACCAGCTGGGCAAACACCTAAAAGCAAATATTACTGTTCTCTTGGGAATTCAGATGAGAAATCTGACACCTACAAATAGGATTTCTCTCCTAAGACCCGGCTTATTTTGAGCCACTTCAGAGAAATGCCAAGGCAGATGTTCAAGATGCTTATCATCTTTCATAAACAGTCTTGAATATTACATGCAAATATCACTAAAGATGTTTAAATGCCTGCATATGTGCACAAAATCACATAAAGATTTCTGTGTTTTATTCACATGTCTAACTCAAAACTAATTCTTCAGTAACTGCTTCCCATCAAAAGCTGAAGTGAGTGAATTCTGGATGCCATTAAAATGCACTGCAAAGCATTTGGAATGCCAGCTCTATAAAATATGTTTAATAAATAATCAAATATACTTTTCATTCATACTTAGTCCTTGGTATTAATATAGTCAAACCTCCATGATGGATGGTGATAAAATAATTTAAAAATTTCTCTTTGGGACCATGGTATTCACTCTGTATGACTTTAAGAATCACAGAATCCCAGGATATTTGGGGTTGGAAGAAACCTCTGGAGATGCTCCAGCCCATTCCCTGCCCAGGCAGGGTCCCCTGCAGCAGCGGCACAGGAACGTGCCCAGCTGGGGCTGGCATGGCTCCAGACAGGGACACTCCAGGCCCTCCCTGGGCAGCTGTTCCAGGGCTCTGCCCCTCCGTGCAGAGAAGTTCTTCCTCCTGCTGGGCTGCAGCTCCCTGGCCTTTATTGGATGGCCACTGCTGCTCCTGCTGGCCCTGGCAGCGCTGAGCAGAGCCCGGCCCAGCCTCTGGAGCCCCTGGAGATGTTGGTGTGGGTGGATGGATCCCCTCTCAGCCTTCCCTTCCCCAGCCTCTGGAGCCCCTGGAGATGTTGGTGTGGGTGGATGGATCCCCTCTCAGCCTTCCCTTCCCCAGCCTGCCCAGCCCAGCTCCCGCAGGCCCTGCCCAGCTCAGAGATGCTGCAGAGCCCAAATCCTCTCTGGGGCCTCCCCTGGCCCCTGTCCAGCAGCTCCTGGTGTCTCCTGTGCTGAGGAGCCCCGGGCTGGAGCCAGCCCTGCAGAGGAGCCTCAGCTGGGCAGGGCCGAGGGGCAGGATCCCCTCCCTGACCTGCTGTCCCCTCCCTGACCTGCTGTCCCCTCTCTTCTCCAGCATCTTTGTTCCATTTTTTGCCACAATGCAATTTTTTTTCCAGACCCATGAGCCAAGGTGTGCTGAACTAACCTCATCTCCACCAGGAATCAACTCCTTCCAGCTGCAAATTCCTCCTTTCTCTGCTTATTTCCAGTTCCCGCTGGCGCGGCCTAACTCGTAGCAAGTTCCTTCTGTGGCCCAGACAGTGCAAGTCAAAACATGCAGTGAGAGGGTTAAAATTGTTCATTCTGAAAAGCATCTTTCTCCCTACTGGTTCATGAAGGAACATCTGTTCCTTAAAAAAAAAAAAAAAAAAAGGATATAATTGTGATAGATTCCACTAAATGTATTTCAAAAATATTTATAGTGCCCTGGATTAGTTCTGATGAGTTCCACTTACACACAAGTGAATTTGTATGTGGAAAAGACTAAACAATGACTAGACAAAGAAACATTCAGCACTAATTCAAATATATATATTTATAAGCTTGTATGCATATTTTTTTATTTATAAATCAAATAAACTACATGTCGGTTATCAATGAAAGCATCCTGTTTATATCAAACTCCTTTCCTATTTTCGTTGCCTTTGCCTTTACTGATGGAAAGATATTCTAATATTTCCTTTGGATCTCTCCTCCCCAGACCCCAAACTTCCCAGATGACCTGCAACAGAGAACCATGTGCAGCATTTTATATTATTTATATTTATACTTGTATTTGTATTTGTATTTAGGTGTGTGTATATGTATAATATATATGCATGTATATCAAGGACAATATGTAGCACTTCAACAGAAAAGTGGAAGCAATGCAACCCTATTTACACATAGTAAAAATTAAATATGAGCCAAATATTCTGTATAATGTGATTTAAAATGTAATTTAAAATTATATTCTGTGCAAAGGTGAGGAACTTATCTGTTTAAAGCCAATTAATAATTTAAGTCACACAACAGAAGTCTTTTTGATGTTAAAAAGCAAACTCTGCCTCAAGTCAGTATAAAATCTCAAGCTCATCAAGAAGAAAAAGCAAAAACCCTTTACAGTTTTCCTAACTCAAAATTAATTTGAAATTTTTTTTTCATGGCAATGATAATGGCAGAGGATTTAATTATTTGAATAAATTCAGAAAATATAAAAAGTAAATGCCCTATCAAACATATCTGAAATACTAAACCATGGGACATCCTTAGGATGGCAAGGCAAGAGCCACAAGCGTTCATTCAGGTGTCTCTCTGCGCTGAAATCAAAAGTTATGACTTCCAGCTGCATTCACAAAATAAATTCCCTTGCTCATCTTTGATTATGAGGAAACAGCCCAGAATGAGCAGAATAATTTGTTCAAGAGAAATGAGATTGTCAGGAGGTGGAACCAAACATGGAGAAAATGTGAGGGGAAAAGTGGCAGCCAAGCAAATTATGTTCCTGAGGGAGGAAAATTCCCCAAAGGGTTGTTGAGGGATTATCCCAGCTGGAGAGGTGCTGCAGCACCAGGTTGGGTCCAGGGGCTTCGTATCAACAACCTCAGGAAGAAAATGGAGTAAAAGGAGGAGAAACTCTGCATTTTGTAAGTCAATTTTTCCATTGCAGCCACTCACCCCTAATCTCTTAGTCAGAATTCAGACAGACAAACTGGGCTTTTACATACAGTCATTATTAAAAAGACATTTTGGGATTAACCGAATTTCATGTTTCATCCTAAACTATGACAATCAGTCAAAATAAACTGTTGTGTATAACTTTTACTTCAGAAAAGCACAAATTTATGGTATCAAGGAAATTCTCAGCACGGGAAATTTTTCCATGTATTCGGCTCATATAAGCTTCATTTTCTAATTTCTTTTTTTATTCCTCATCAGTCAAAAATTGATTTTCATACACAATAACTATATACCCATATACAATGGGGGAATTTCATTACACATTACAAGAATTGTATTGCTCTATCACACATTTTTAAAATTTTCTTTCAAGATTTATATCGTCGTCATGCTCTTAAACTTACATTGA
>WEZZ01005195.1:0-29319 GCA_013400585.1 Chloropsis cyanopogon
CTGTAAAATATACTTCTTATTGCTGTTTTTTTTAGGAATCGAACAAAAGGAGCTCTCATGTCGGCTACAGATTGATCCTATGGTTGAAGATGCCTTGCAAGTGACTCAGGGTTAAGTCTTGTGATCTTTTGTTTTCAAATCTAATATTACTGGCCAGTGAATGTTAAGATTCTAATTTTCAATTAATTATACTGATTTCTACAATTTTCTGGTTTCTACATCTCTAAGGAATGAGGGCATTACATTAGTGGCTGTTCAGAGGATGAGAGATTTGCAGGGGAGGGGGGTTGCACCCTCTTCAATGCTGTTTCAGCATAGCCATTCCACTTATAAAATTTCCTGATCTGATCTAATATGGCTTATGGCTTCTCTTGATCCACCTCTGTGGAATTAACGAAGTTAATTAGGGAAGTAAAAATGTTTTCTGGAAACTACTAGGAAGAAATTAAAAGATTAACTTATTGACGATGTAAATTGATATTAGAAATGTTAAGAGTACAACTACCACATTATTTTACTCTTTTCTATGTAATTTTTCTCCCAATGCAGATTACTGTGACGCAGAGTCTCTGGTCCACTCAGATACTCGGTCGTTTATCCTGAAGAAGCCCAAGTTATCAGAGGAAATGGCACCCCAGAATCAGCAATTGGGAAGGAAGGGCACAGAGGCAGTGCGAGTTCACTCAGGACGTCTGATACAGACACGGTGAGAAGCTACTTAATTTAGGACATTACTAGTCAAATTGCTTGTTTGTGGTTTAGATGGAGCCATTTGGTCAGACTTGTGTTTTGTCAATTCAGTCAGGAGGTGTGAAATCATGCAAAATGGACTGACTTTGAATAGCAGAAGGAAAAAAGCAGGAGCAAAAAGCCTCACAGAAATTGTTCCCAATGGAAAATAATCCTAGGTCAACTGTAGCTTGAGCATGTCTTTGATTTGCAAGAAAAAACAAGAAGGAACTAAAAAGTACTGCTCTTCTGTTCTGATTTCTGAAATCTTAGTCAAGTAATCATTTTGCTTAAATTGCCTTTAATTTTATCCCTGTTTCACTCTTGGATTACATTTCTTAAGAAACATCTTTTAGCACAGTATTGAGTGTGGTGAATCCTGGACAAAATGATATAAGGCTCCTTACTGGAGAGTTTGACCAGGAGAAGCCTAAAGTTCATGTCAGCTTCAAATTAAGTTCAGGTAACAAATAGGCGTACCTGTTACGAGTTAAAACCACTCTGAACAGCGTGATGAATTTCATCACGTGGGCTGCTGTGCTTGAGAAACTGCTGGTGTTTCCTTTCCATGAGTGGCTTTCAGCAGCCTGTGTTGATTGAAAACAAAACCAACACAGGTTATCCAAAAGGATAACCTGGCAATATCACAGTTGACTGTTCTGTAGGAGAGAGGTAAATTTTTGCATGTGAATAGATCAGTTTCTGACTGCTTCAGCCTGAAAGTTCTAGCTCATGATGTTTCTAATGTTCTAGTTTCTGTCCTCTTAAGGGCATTCTACAGTGTAGTTGCTTTTAACCTCATTTCGTGGAGAAGCAAAGTTCATCCCATTGCTGTTTGTCTAAGGTGAGAACTCCACAGTTCTCCAAATACTTAGAATCACCTGTCATTCAAAAAATCCCTCAGGTGAAATGGATGGGATGGTGAAAGGCTGGAGAAAATGTATGTGTTCCCTGTTTTAATGCTCCTTCTTATCCATGCTGACTACTGTCAGATACAGGACACGAGGCTATTAGTGTCTGACCTTTTAGTCAGGCCGAGTGTCAAAGTTCTTGGTATCAGTACTTCAGTTCTCTCATCCTAGTTCTGAAAACTTTTACGCCACAGGAGACACATGTTTTGTGTGTTAAACGGTTTGTAATTCTGAGAATGGTATTTGCTCTCTTTTTCTGCCTCAAAACTGAAAATTCCACAGGATTGACTGCTTGTAAATGAGCTTTTGGATGTGTCTGTTGAGCAGAATGCAACAAACTGAACTTGTACCTGAGAGCTGTAGTTCTTATTAGTGCCTCAGGGAGACTAGAAGTCTAACTGTTAGCTGGAGGGCATTACCAGTAATTACTAAAAGAAGTCTGTTACTGCTTGATTCCCCATTGATAAGCTTGTACTACTTCCACTCACTACCACAGCTCACATTCACTCAAACCTTTCAAGTCAGAAAATGTAAATTTACTACATTTCTTTGTTTGATAGAGACCAGCTTGCACAGCCAGAGAAACCTGCTAGTCCCAAGTTCATTGTGACACTGGATGGCGTGCCCAGTCCACCAGGATACCTCTCTGATCAGGAAGAGGAAGATATGTATATAATGGAAGGATTAAAGCCAGTCCCCCAGCACATGTGTGCTGGCAAAGGATTAAAAGGTCTTCGAGCACAGCAGATGCAAATTGTAACCAGGCAGCTTGAGAACTGTGATGGTAAATATACTGACCAACAGGATCTGACCTTGGTGTGCTGCTCTGATCGTGGCTACGCCTCCTGGATATATCATATATAAGAAATCACAGTGGTGATGTTTATTTTTCAAATTAGAACATCCTTTAGGCAAATGAAATGTGGGAGTTCAGTGTCATAACTTCAGTTATGAAGACCATCTCTTCATAAGCCTTTGTCGTGGTACACTACAGCAATATGGCACATGGTAGTTCTCCACACACCTCAGTACTGGTAAAATTTAGTTGGGTTTTTTTGTTTTGTTTTGTTTGGATTTGTTTTGTTTGGGGTTTTTTGTGCATTTTTATTGTTGTTGTTGGCTTTTTGGGTTTTTTTTGTTTTTTTGTAAATGTAGTTGGTCTTCATTGCCAGAACTCTGCCCTTCTGGTTGACCTATTATCCCTTCTGGTTGACCTATTATGATTTCTCCCTGTGCTGATGGACAGGAGATGTTACAGTTAACATATTGACACACCTTGAACTTTTAAAAATATGTCAGACAGTATTAATGTTTCTGTCAAGGGTTGTGACACCAAAAGGAGCCTGTAAATGTAAGGTGTTGGTAGAGTTCAGCAGCTAGCACCTGAAAGTAAAGCTTAACAGTGCGTGATTTTACATGAAGGTTTCTACATTCTCTTTCTGTATTTCTTTTGAATAACATGGGAAATTGCTTGCTGAACTACATGTTTGAATTGTTTAGAATGCTGACATGGTGATGAAAAACACAGAGGTTACTGTTTTGTCATAGGCCTGTTGAATACATACCTGAGGGCTGTGCTTCAATTCATGTTTTTTACTTAAGCTTTCTTAGGAAAATGAGGATCTTTATTTTCTGTAGTAGCAGTGTATCCAAATTTCTGAACTAAATAAAGAACACTATTTGATGCTGTACTGAGAACCCTTAAATTGCATGGATCCAGCTGTAAATGTGTAATGCAGTTATGACAACACCATAGAAAAAGATCTTTTAAGTCCACCTCCTTTCAGTTCCCTGCTGCAGAAGTACTGCATGTATCAGGCAGTCTTAAAGATTAAGGGAATGTTGTGTATCCATGCACTTTACTAACACTAGTAACAAAATGTTACTAGTACACTTTGCTAGTTAGTGTACTAGTACTAACTACAGAGTAACAGTCATTAGAGTACTTCCTTGCAAATCCATGTTTTTCCATGTGTAGCCTCAGACTCCTCACCAAAGCTGTTTGGTAGAGGAGAGTATTGCCAGTCCTAGCTCTCTTAAGGATTCCTATGAAATAGCAGGGATGGGACTGAAGCTCACACACAATCAGATCCATGTGGAAGTGATCGGTACGAGCCAGTGTGGTCCTGCAACAGGATGGCATTATTTGGCTTTGGTGTGTTGCAAGGAGAAGGCATAAATGAGGCTAAGGATGGAATGAAGCTGGAGCAATTTGTGTCATTAGTAGGATCAGAGAGGAAAATCTAGGCAGTGCTGGAAAACTTTGAAAAGCCAAAAGTTTAGGCAGATTTGGGAAAATAAAACAACAGGAACATAGGTACAATTGTCTGAATTTGGAGAATAAGGTTTTACAAGCAATGTTAAATAGGAGAAAGTCAAAGTCCCATGTTCCCATAAGGGTAGTGAAGGTGTGGAATGTTTCAGCTTAGGATTTCTTAAAATACTTTTTGGATTAGAGTCCGGGTTCAGGTAACTGAAGCGTCTTAACAAATTACATAGAAGTGGTTCTTTTTCAGTATATGTCCCCATAATAATAAATCTGATTATCATAAAAATTGATTTTTAACTTTCATCTCTTGAAATAATTTTCTAGAGCAAAAAATTCCTTGGAGAAAGGAAACATGGCTGTAATTAACTCATGGCTCAACAAAACAGTCATAACTCAGGTTCAGTTGGAGTCATTGTCTTGTCTGTTCAAGTCTTTAAATCAGTTTGGATTTGCAAAGAAAACTGATTTATTTTGCTTGTAAACAGTGCAGATTTGATCTTTTGTGATCAAGCTGCCAAAAGGCAGCTGTCAGTCCAGAATTGCGACTTTCCACTTAATGGTTTTGGAAATTTTCTTCAGAAAATATGATGTACATAAACTTTTACTGTCATGACTTTTTTGATTAAGAGAGAATAGAAGTACAGTGAATTTTGATTATGCTAGATTGTTTACACCAAGTTGCATATAGAATCATAAAGGTGCCAGCTTGGGGTTGGTTTTTTTCTTCTTTCTTACCATCCAGTGGAAATGGAAGACTTGACTATGCTACAAAAGCAGGAGAAGGTGCTGGAGCGCTGCAAGTACTGGCCTGCCTGTAAAAATGGAGATGAATGTGTGTACCATCACCCCACACTACCTTGCAAGTGAGTACTACAGAGCTTATCCACTTGTCATGCTATTTTGATTTTCATTCCAGTGCTGCAAACTTCTGCTCTGTGTGAGTAAATATTCCAAGGCAGCACAAACCTGTCGGGGCAGGATCAGAGCTAGATTATCACACTGTTATTCCTTCTGTTTTCCGCCCCTCTCCCAAGTGTCACAGGGATGGCTGCTGCACCCTTGCAGAAGAATGCTTTAGTTTAGAGTATAGGCTAGTGTTCCTGAGTTGCTAAAGATGCAGGAATTAGCATCTTAAAAGAATGGCCCTGTTCTGCCAGCTGTTACAGTGTTTTTGAAGGTTAGGTTATCCTTAGGTGGTAATGCAGTGATTGTGGGTTCTAAATTTGAAAGGGAAGGTGAGCTCTTGAATGTGCCCTGTGCCTTTGACTTCTCTTCCATAAGCAGGAGCAGTCCAGGAAAACAGTGTCTGTTTTGAGGTAACTCTTACCAGATTGGGTAACTTCAGTTACTTGGACATTTGAATAATCTTATAAAATCTGGTGTAACTAAATTCAAAATAAAATTCTTCAGAGAAAACCATGTTACTTAGGGAGCGCTGCACCCCTCTCTGGGGAAAGTCCGATTTCACATTGTCTTTGCCACTCTGTGCCACACAGTAAGAGGGACATGTCCTGGTTTGCACCAAGGAGTTTGGGACCAAACTGCCCTGAGAGTGAGGTGGTTCAGTTGTTCACTGCATGGAGGGAAGGTCTACAGGAAGGGCAGCTGAGTGCAGGTGTGTGGGTGCACAGCTCGTGCACTCCACCACAGGCCCCACTTGGGAAGGAACCAAGACATGCCCCAGCCCTGCTGCACCTCTGGCTTTCTGTGGTACTCTGGCTTTCATGTGCGACAGATACTGGGGATTTTGCTCCAAGTATGAGCTTTTGACTCAATTTCTTTTCCCTCAGAGTTTTTCCTAACTGCAAATTTGCTGATAAGTGTCTGTTCATCCATCCAAACTGTAAATATGATGCAAAGTGCACTAAGCCAGACTGTCCTTACACTCACGCCAGTCGACGAATCCCCCATCCATCTCCTAAACCAGGTGAGCACATCTTGTTTTCTGAGCTTTAAATGAAAGTGCTAAAGGGACAACAGTATTTTTGGAAAAAGAAATCAACAGTGATAAAAAAATATTTTTTTGCTTGAGTTGACCTAATTTTCTTACAACTCTTAATGCAAGAGGAAGACTAGTGTAACTGCCAAATCCAGTGTAACTGCCAAAAACTGTTACCAGAAAAATCCTCCAATGTTCTTATGCAAGAGTCCATATGAAGGCTGTGCAAGGCCAAAGTGGTGACTTGCACAAGTTGTCTGTTTCTCTGGAGGGATTAGCCAGCACTGCAGTTTTGCTCAGATTTTTTTCTTAAATTGGACACGTTTTCTTTAATGTGTCCAGTTAACGTTTTCTTAAATGTTGTACCAAGGGCTTGTGACACACACTGAAAACAGAGGCTCCTGCCTTTGAACATTTTTTTCTTTAATGCCAATGTAGGAGTGAAGTTGGTGTAATGATGAGATGACTTTCGGGGTGAGGTTACTCGGTGAAGGCAGTAGCTGTGTTTGATATGGGTTGGTGTTGCTGAGCCTTTGAATCGTGCCGGGGTGCAGGGCCTTTACTGCATGATCTTTTGGAAGTAATTTAGCCCCTACTCACAGTTAGATGCAGTTTTGTTACCTTGCCAGTAGCCAAGTACAATGTGCTTGTCTCCCGTATCATTTCCAGCAGCTCCTCCATATTCCTGGAAAGTGCAGTGCCTGCGCTTCTCAGTCTGGTCAGTTGAAACTCTAACAGGCTTGCTGCTGTCTAAATTTAACATTTGAGATTCTCTGCCTACCAGAATCTCTGTGTAATTTGTTGGAAGTTTTGCCTTGACCATGCTACTTCCTGTCCTGAACTGGTGAAGAACCAAGTTAAATGATTACCTGATAGCCTTGTTTTACTCCAGGATCTACTAACAGGGTTGGGAAAAGCCGTCTGTATTTCTTGCTGAATTTTGGTGTATTATAAAATGGAATTTCTAGCAGAAAGGTTGATATATTTAAGGTTGTGTGGAGCTGTCTTAAAAAGGCAATTTATTCTGATCCAGACTTACTTCCTGTTCTTTTTGTTTCTATTAGTACCCCTGCCCACACTGTCCATACCCTCCAGTAGTCCGCTGTGCAAGTTTTTTCCAGCTTGTAAGAAAATGGAGTGTCCATTTTACCACCCAAAAGTAAGATACATCTCCTATCTTCCTTCCTTTCTAGAAAGAGACTTTAAACATGCTACTCTGGGACAGGAAATGTTACTAGGGTTTAACACTTTTTGCTTTTACTGTTCACATTTTAACTTTGCCTTATAAGCAGAATACACAATAGTGACTTAAGGAATTTGGAAAATTATACTTTTAAGTAATCTTTCTGCCAAATGCTGCTGGGGAGCTTCAAACAGGCCATATCTCTTTTCAAATTATAGCCAGCCAGGATGCTGGGGGCAGAGAGGAGCCTTTTGGGAGGGAATATGTCTCAAGACTCTTGACTCTTTCTTTGGATATGCTGCAACATACAGAAACTTTAAAGATTGCCCAGTTACCCTAAAATTTAGTGATGTAATCTATATACTACAGGAGTCTATTACTTGGGTTCTTCTATAGAATTGTGTCCCTGCATCTAATGCCAGGAAGTTTAGTGCTTTTTCCAGCCCTAATAATGCCGAAATACCCATGCTCAGATGTTATTAGCCAGATACTCTGGCTATTCTCCCCCCTCAGGTAATGCTGTGTCATGCTCCCAGCTTGTACACAAAGATCAATTCAAACTGAACTCTGTAAACTCTTGCGAGCAAAGGAATTTCCACCAGTCAATGCAGTGGCAGTTTTGGAGCATGAAATTCATAGTTGGTACTTTTTAAAAAGGATTTTTTGTCACTGGGTTGAGCTGGTTGCACTGGTGGAGGTGGGTGAGATGTGTCACACAGCAATACCAGGGTCACAGTGCAGCTCAGCATGTTCAGTTCAGGCAGCCATCACTGAGCAGCCTCTTCTGAAATACTTTTGGTTTTAGCATTGTAGGTTTAATACACAGTGTACAAGACCAGACTGCACTTTCTACCATCCCACTGTTGCTGTACCTCCACGCCACGCCTTGAAATGGACTCGAACTCAAGCCAGGTGAGAAATACTCTAAACCTAACCAAGAAAAATAAAAGGTATGCTGTGACATTACTAATGTAGTTTTACTCACAGAAGTAATATGTGTGTGTGAGGAACAGCAAAGATGTATGAAGAAAGATACCCCTTATGGGCAGCTTTCTTTTAAAGACAACTCTGTGCTGTTGTTTGGTAGTAGTTGTATAAACATTAACTAATGTGATGCAAGCCTGATAAACAAGTGCCCTGCAGCTGAGATAGAGCAGTCACTGGAATCCTGGACAGGTGGTGTTTACTGAGTTGTATTTGAATAAAGCCGAAAGTCCTTTTACCATTGTTTGATCTTGTGTCTAAGCTGTCTTTTCCACAATAGGTTCAGCTGTTTTCTTTGAGTGTTTCTGGCAGAGCAGCTCCTTCCTGTCATCTACCCATGATTTTAAAAACCAGTACCAAACTTCCCAAAGCTGCAGCTCTGGGTCTGCCTTAACGCTCGGTGTGATTTAATGATCTAATCCTCTCTGCAAAGGTTTTAACCGTTACAGGGGTAGGGCACAGAGCAGTTCTCAAATCATCTTTACAGAGGGGTGGAAATGTTCCTTATGGAATTGTTTTTTTCTTCCTCCTCAGTGAATGAATATGATACAACTGGGACTGAGCTTTGCCTCCTTTGGACTCTAGAGGACAGGAAGATTAACCACCAGGACACAGGATGCTAGGAAAGACTTGTACATTTTGGACTTTGAATATACATTGTTTTCATAAAACGAGGTTGACTGCATACTTGAAATCTCTCTAATTTTCCAAGTTTGTAAGTTTGAGCAATTTTGCATTTTTTTTACACTGTAAGAAATAAACATCTGTGTAAGAAAAGTTTTACTTTAAATTCCATTAAAACCTTCAAAGCACATTTTGTGTTCTGTCTGGGTAATGTTCCTTGTTTAAGAGTTGGTGTGTTGAAGAGTAAGTATGGCAGCAGAAGCACTTAGAAAGCTTATTCCTGTGTTGGGATCATATGGGAAGTACGTTTTGTCCAGGAAGTGTTAGGTACAGTGCACATGGCTGCACTGCTGTCCCAGCATCCAGGGACTGAGCTCTCCACCCCAGCACAGGCTCAAAGCAAATGCTTTGTCATTTGGGTGTTGTTCCAGTGCAGTGGTTGTCACAGGCCTTCTGCTCTCTAAAATGGGGGGAAAAAAGACAAGGGAAAGAAACAGCTTCAAAAGCCAGAACAATTAAAGAATTACTGAAACTGTGTTCCACTTAAAAAGCCTATGAGCTGCCACTTTGCTTGAAAATGGATACTCTGAGATGTCTTCATTTATACCAAGAAAGAAAGTACCACTGAACTTTCTTCTAAGGAATTTTTTTCCTACTGGGCACACTGTGGTTTTCTCCTTCAAGAAGGTTCCTGTGACTTACATGGCAAAAAAAGAATGCATACCCATGCCCATAGTTAAGTGATACTAAAATGATGAAAAGTGTTGAACAGTAACATAAATGCACTTTTTTATTAAATCTTTTTATATTTCGGGGAACTACATTTTCACAAAAATATACAAAAGAATTTCTGTTTACAAATATTTACATTCAATATCAGAAAACAATGATAGCTACATAATCTAAACTTAAATTTGACAAATATAGTCTTGAATTTCGAAACTTAACACTCCAGGAAAAGTATTTTTAATTTTTTTTTAAATAAAGTACTCAAAGTTCATATTCAAATTTTAAAAAATCTTAATTAATGCAAAAATCTGACAATTTATATATATATATATATATACTTTAAATAAACATACAACATTGTTACAGGAATTAGATGTTCATGGTAGAAACCAACATGGAGTACACTTAAACCCATGATCCATATAATACATGACCATACCTTTGGACTAGTTTAAAATACCCTTTTTTTTCTTTTTTTTTTTTATTTTCTTGTTAAAGCAAGAGGGATTATCTGACACACTCCATAATGAAACAACAAATCTGAACAGACAACTGCATTTTAAGCTTAAAGAACTACAGTAAAATATTTTTGTAAGGTGACCTGACAGGGGACTGGAGAGAAGAGGAAAGGAGAGGATGCACTCTGGTGTTGCACAGAGCACTGCTGGAATAGGTTTTCAGATGAAAGACTGCAAAGAACATTATTTTTCTACAGAATTTTCCAATGCCTTCATTAGCCATCCCTTGCAGAAATAGCTGCCACCATGAAGCTGTTTTCCATGTGAGATGAGGAGACAAGAATTTGTAAGGGCAGCAGAAGACCAGGACCATCTTCATTGCTGCATTTCCACTGCTGTGCTGGGCTGTCACCAACTGCACAGTGTTCAGTGTGAGAAAAGCTTTTTCTCTGCTAAAAACTGTGAACAAACCAAGCTACAAAGCTAAAACTGCATTTTTTTAAAAAAGGAAATGGTTCTAATGCATTTACTTAGTTTGTTACATTTTCAAGTTATCATTTTGGGCTTGAGTGTCTTCTAATACAGAATTTTACATTAAAAATGCCTTAGCTTGCTTCACAAATTAGTAATGCAGCTTTTCCATTATTTTGCTGTATACCTATAACTGAACTAAAAAAATAGAAATTAAGGTAATTACCAGATACTGTTTAAAAAAAGAAATCAAGCTATTTTATACCTGAAACCACAACACCAGGGTACATAGTAGCAAGAAAAGGAAAAACAGACCAGAAATGAGTAAAGTACTACCCAACAGCACCAACATTTCACAAAAGTACAGGAAACCATTTTTATTTCATGCATTGCGTGTCTGTGTTCATGCCTGGAGTTCCTTTAGAAAGGATATTTACTGGATTCCAAAAGAATACAGTGTCACACATGTCCTGGGTGCAACTGGTGGTTGAAAAAATCATGATGTTAGGGCAGTACCACTTCCAGCTCCATTGCATGGAAAGCTCCTCCCCCCCATCTCCCCCATCTCAAGAATTTGCAATTAAGTTAATAGAAAATTAATTTTCAGCAACAGATTGCTTGGGACTGGCTTTGGTCATTACAAATGACCACAGTAACAGCAAATCTGTGCTTAAAGTTGGCCCTCTCAGCCACTACATTGGAAAAATAAACTTATTTGGTGGCTGGGAGAGGGGGAGCTGGGATAGGGGCTTCTGTGGGAAGGAAGCAGAGTACTAAGAGCCAAAGCTAATGAAGGAATAATGAGGATATTACATAAACATGTATTTTTGTTTTCCCTAAAGGCTTACAATCCTGCACAGGACTGAAACTTAAATACCCCTCTACTACAGCCCTTTTGCAGAACCCGCCAATGCAACACTTGTCGCAATAATTTACATTTTATTCTAACAGCCTCATCTTCTTCCTCAGCCCCATTGAGAGCAGCTGAAGGCAGCACCAGCTTTAGGAGTTCTGCAGCACCACACACAAGGGGACAGTGGCAATTGTGCCTTCATCTTAGAAAACTGGTAAAGCACAACAGGCCTTAATCTTCTGGTTTAACACACCCATTATGTGGGTGCCACTTAGTGGGTAAGTGGATAGAACCTGCTTTCCTTTACAAACAGTGCAAGTCATATGGATCTTCACACCACTGGAACAAACATGACAATACTTCCTGGGGTGTCATTAAAAAACAAAAAACATTTGAGGTTTTGGTTTCTTTCTGTTTTTCAATAAGCTCTCACATGATGTCTGTGCCCAAATTAAGCGAGATGCGTGCTGCTAAGAGCAAAATCACTTGGAAGGGTCTTGAAGGTATCCCACAAACAGCAACAGAAACTAAGGAAACACCTACTTTGGCTTCTGGAAGAGAAATCTAAACATACCAAGCAATAGGAACATCCTGCCTCTCATGTCCCAAACTCAACTGCCCTCTTGCAAGTGGAGAAGGATCAGTCCAGCTATTCATGCACAAATTTTGTGTTTCTTACAAAGAGTTGCTACAAGTAAAAGTCCAGTTGTCTAACCAGCACCTATAATGAGTTTGGATTGTTTTTTACATAAATTTTACCATAATTATTTCCTTTTTTAGTGATGGTTTACTATGGGATAAAGTCAAGAACTTTATACTGATTTACTTCTACTCTGATGTATTCTTTGGGTCTAATTGCATTCACCTGCCTTCCTATATATTTGAAGGCCCATGGCATGGAACTGCTGAAGGAAAATTTGGCTAAAGTAGGATCTAAACCACCCTCTGCAGAGTCCTCTGGCTGTCACTCCTTGATTTAAATGCAAGAGCCCACAGCTTTCATGTCTGTCATCTTAAACATTGTGAATGCCTGGGAACAGAATTAAGAACTGCTGAATAGGAAAGAAATGAGAGGCAGTAATTGCAACAGCTTGGTTAAGAAGAGTTTTCTGAAGTATAATGTTTCTTTGCTTTAATATTTTTTGTTTGAAGAACATTTTCAGAAGAGGCCTATTAAAACAATCCATGTTTAGTTTAGGTGGAAAGATAAGTAAAAATACATCCTTCAACTCTCTTGCCTGAGGTCTCAGTAGTACAGAGCACTTCTGTCTTTATAGCACTTCCCTTGTTCCACTGCATCCACTGCAGCTGTGGGTAACCTGCTGTTTGCCGCTGCACCTCAGCTCTAAACAGGTGTCCCACGGGTGCCAAAGTGGAGACAGCACTGAGTGGCTGCATCTTCCCAAAAACAGAGCAACCAAAGTTGCCTGCAGCCTTCCCTTGAGCACTCTGCTGCTCTCCAATCCTTACACTTCCCAAGCAGCCACTGAATATTTCCCACTTGAAACAAGATGTTTGCCACTCTTTCGTCTTGCCTTTGCCTATTTTTGATTGTTCATTTCTCTGCTTTCCTTTCTTCTGCCTTTTCTCCATGTTTGTTTACTGGTTTCCTGTTACTGCTTCTTCCACCCTATGTTCCATAATTCCAAAAAGAAGAGGAAATTATAAGCATTATGGAAATTAGAAGAATTGCCTACTGTCATCATGATAAGACCTTACACCTTTTGTCGTTTTGTTTTAAACAGAGCGGGGGGAGAAGAGATGTTCCATGCCATTTTTCCTCTTCCTTTCCAAAGAAATAGTGAATGGGTTGGATTGCTGATCTCACAGTTAACAAAAACAAAAGATCAAGTGTCAAGGTTTTGACTGGTTTGCTGATAGTAAGCTGAGAAAAGGATGGTGAGTGTTTACCTGTTCTAGCATCAAACAGACGGAGAAAACCACCTAGTACTTCTTAGATGCAAATGATTTTGGCAAGGAAACGTGTTCTGGCTTTTATGCATATTAGACACCTAAAACGATTCTATTTGTATTTGTAAAAGGAGCTACGTAGAGTTTAAGTCTGAAGTCAAAGTTAACTGAAGAGCAGAAGCCAGGGCCAACAAAATAAATGGGCTTGGTGTAATCACCCAACAGTGAATGGTATGAAGAGTGACAGCAGGTTTTGGCAAGCACATGGATCTATCCACACAAGGAGAAATCAAATGCTGCTAAAAATTTTAGAAAAACAGAGCTGATTGCAAGGAAGCATAAAAAACCAGTCAGAACAAAAAAAACCACACAAATGCACTGCAACTAGGGGTGTTTACATCACTGATGTGGCAATTAATTTTGTGATTTGCAGTCTTACTTCCCCTTCTGTAGAGTCTACAGGATGCTCCACTTTGTCCAAAACATGGACAAGATGACATCTCTCTATAGCTTATGTTAACAGAATTTTTTAAAAAAACTTTCAGGATTAAGGCTGGTCACATCTCTGACACTGATAATGAAATAGGGAACATGTCACCCTGCCCAATTAGATGCTGTATTTGAAGCCAAGATCCTTTGCTTGTGACACTCTTACACCTTGGCCAGCACATCCAGCCCGGGCTCTGGGTGTGATCCCAAGGCAGGGGAGGTGCTGCACAGCCGGCACTCAGGGTCTCTTGGCAAACTGGCAGCTCAAACAGTGGGGCTCAGGTGGTTCAGGCAGCAGCTGAGAGAACTGGATCATGGTTTTAAACTAAGCCACTCCTGAATGCTATCAAAGTCCTGCTCTTGGTACTGAAGTCCTTTATTTTGGTCTTGTTTTAGACCGAGGAGATGTCTCACCTGCAGCAGACCTGCTTTCTTTTTTTGTGATGGCACAATTCCAGGTTAGCATTAACCTGACTGGTGAAAGTTCAGTTATGCTGAAATGAATCTTGCTAACACTGAAACCCTGACAGAAAGAAAAGTCAGAAGTTGCTGTGAATGTGCTTTTCCTCAGCTGTCACCAAGTGATAAAATAGCCTTAATTTTCTGAAATCCTATCCTTTCGTTTCACAGCATTTCTTGCTTTCTCTAGCAAAATAAGAAAGCCATATATGCTGACTGCCTTCTTGAGGTTAAAAAAAAAAAAATCAAGTCTAAATGATTCTACATATTTGGTTAATTAGCTCTCTATGACCTAATTCCCAACTGTGCTCTTCAGTTCCTGCACTATGGCAACTTTCAGTTCTAAATGAGTTTATTTTTTATATTTCCTTGCTCCTATGAGCTGGATATTCCTTATTCTCTTTTTTCTAAGTATGCTTATTAGCTTTCAAGGGCATATTTATTTTATTAAGTGAAATGTTATTTATTTTTACTCAGTTCTCCAGTTAATTTCTTTTATTACCAAAAATATTGCTGACTAAAGAGCCCAAAGATGTATGTTTGCTGCTAACCAAAAAGACAAGCTGCAGTAAAAAATCATTCACTATAAGTGATTAAATTATACAAAGACCTTTTGCCTCCCCTTCCCTGGTGCAATATAACCCCAGAAGAGGTCTTCTCCAGCTTCAGGCAAAGCCCTCCTGCTCTCAGTTCTCTCTGATGCTTCCAGATGAAAGACTGTCTCTAGTCCCTCCACACTCCAGCTTTTTCCCTGACCTATCCTATATGGTTCTGTCCTCCTCTGACTTCTCTGTGGAGCATCCAGCCTTGAGCTCCCACTGTCTATCAGAAGAGGGAGCCTGTTCCCATGTACACGTGCTTCAAGCATGGGTGGCAACAATTAGCAAGTTACTACAGTAGCATTTAATGTAAACAGCAAATGAGGCACAGTAGCAAGCACCATCACAGACAAAAAGACCAAAAACACCATAAAGCTTCCAGAATGGACCATGCTGACAGCCAGCTCTTCACTTCAGCAGAGAATCACAGCTACATTATGCTTCAAACTGCAACTGAGGCTCTGCTCACTCTTCTCCTCAACATTTGTAATCATTCCCAGCTGGCTGCCCCCATTTTTACCTGGCAAACCACAGAGCAGTTTCACCAGGGAAAACACTGGCTACCAATATGGGCTGCAGGAGGAGGAACAATGCTGGCAGTTTAGTTTTTAAAGAGCTCCTCAGCTTCCAGCTCCCATCCCAGCCCTTTACATTAGCAGTGAGGTTTGGAAGAGAGTGAAGAAGCAGGGAGAGCTGGAGGCTGCAGCCCTCAGCCCAGTCCCTCCCACCCCTTTTTTGCTCATCCTTCAGCTCTGGCGTGGCCTTTGGGATTCCTCAGGGGAAAAGCACCAATGGACAAATTATCAGTGGAGAGGCACAGCATTATTAAAGGGCATAGGGGGAGGGAGGAGAAGAGAAGAGGATCAGTGACAGGGATTTGAGGAACAAACCCTCTTGATCCACAGACCTCCTTCACTGGGTGAAGGCCTACAGAAGAGCTCGCAGGGCCTAGGATTTTGTGGAGAAAACTCAGAGACAGAAAAATATGGACTTTGATCTGGCAGTCTGAGTAGGACAGACTATGAGTGAGCTCTTAAAAGTCATCCATCTTGATCCAATGAAAGGCAACTTTAAAATAGAGGCAGGACAAATCTTACTTCAAGTCTGAAAGTCCTGTACAGATGTGTTTAGTAAGGGATAGAATCATAGCCAAAGAGCAGACTGCAAACCATTTCTCTGGTAAAGAGAAGATATTAACACCAGAGACTAACTTTCATGCACGCAGGCAGACAGGAAACAAGGTTATGAGATACATCAAGTCTAATCACAATTCTCAGATGTAATTCTCCTAAACTCAAAAACATTACTGTCAAAATCTCCCTGTACACTCATGACCAAATCCTCAAAATTTTTGCTTCTGTAAAATAGCAGCTGCATGACTGGCAAGACTTTGCTAAGAACCATCATGCTGAGAAACCTGATAACTGTTTACTTCATCAACTTCTTTAAAATAAATATTAGTTATAGTTAGATATATAAAATATATTAGCTAAGACAGTTGGGTAAATAGTTTTGTATAGCACATAACAAGGAGAGGACAAAAGTTTGGCTCTGTAACTTTTCTCCTCCTTCTCTTCTACCTGCAAGCCCTCCCCTTCCCTCTGTAACCAACACACACACAAGATGATTACAAGAAGAGATGAGGTTTATTTCTTTTTCATCTGGCATAAGAAAATGCAAGAGATGAAAAATACCAAAGCCTCTTGACTGACCTAAACAAGTGCCACTGTCAAAGCAATGCTGGCTTACACAGAAAGAGAGCTTTCTGTTCACAGCAGAATGCCACAATGAGAGCAGTGCTGATAATTAGTGATTTTTGATCCCTGCTATATTGCATGAAAATTAACTGTGTGTAATGCTTCTCTATGGCATGATTCCGACAAACAGCTGATGAAATCTTCCTCACTTGTACCCAAAACACAGCTTTGTTCAGGATTTTATTATCACTGAAACGTTTTTCCAACTTAGAATCTCAGTTATGTTGCAGGGTAGAATAAATGCTCGAGATGACAGCAGGTCCATTCAAAGAAGCAGATGATTGGACATTTTTTACAGTCAGAAGAGAAATCTGAATAGAGACATCTCCCAGCTCATCCTAACTCTATTAAAAAGTTCAAATGTATAAAATATAATGCTTGGAAAGTTCTCTCTGAATCTCCCCTATGATGCTGAGAAAATAAAATCAATTCATATTGCTCTGAAATTCTATTTTTGCCACTGCTGACATCCCAAACTTTATTGACAAGAAGACTACAAAATCCTCACCCTGGTCCTCATTTCCAGCAGAAAGGCTCACAGCCCAGTCAAGTAACACAGCAATAATCTCTCTTCCACTGAGAATACTTTTATTCACAAGGCAAAAATTGGAGTTAGACTTTTAGGTTGTGGGCAAGGCACTCGCAAAGTGAGCAAATCTATTTTTGCTCATAGAACTAATTTAATGTTTAAGTGCAACAAAAACACTAAATTAGCCATGAAGATCATGCATATCCAACGGCTTTCACCAGACATGACTGTGACCCAGGCCTCTAAATACAGAAATATGTCAGTCATAAGGAATCAACTCTATTATTTTCTGCTTCATCAGATATGATTTTTCCTTTTGACCAGCCATAGAAATATAATATCTATTATAATAATTAAACATTTATTAAAATACGATATATTTTAGAGTTAATATATGGTCTTTCTCTGTAATAAAATATGGAATACTCTTTTTATCTATGCTATTTAGATCTCAAAACTTAAAGGAAAAACATTCATGCTGAAAATAGATCAATGTACAGCACTAGGTCAGAAATAGCATCTCTTGATTAAAACCCCAAGAACTTACAGTGAAACTGTACATTGATTAACAATTCACTTTTTCCTTTCATCCACATATTTTGTTTTCAACATCTGGCAGTGAGTGGAATACAAACCCAGATTATCTGACACTGAAGCAAAACTAGCAGCCTCAGTGTGTCCTTCCTTCTGGCAGACTCCAGGTCCTGTCTTTCAGAGACAGATTGCTCCATGTCTTGGGTCATTTCTTATGCATGCAGGGCACAGTAGAATGTCACATTGCAATCCTGGGTATTTCATGCCTGGTACCTCATGCAGTTTCCTCTTTGCAAGTCTCCATGTCTCTCTCAATGAGGCATATGCACACACTTCCAAACAAATAAGCTGTGTTTTCAAAAAGATATTAAATATGAGATATAGAAGACCACAATGTTGTTAAAAGAAATGGCTAAAACAGCCAAAAGAAATTCCCATTAGAAGTATGATGCTCTGAATATTTATATGAACATTTAAACTTATTAAATATTAGCTATTCACATTAACATTTGGGGTATTTATTTTGTCACAAATATCTTTTTTCTCTGTGTACAAACAGGAAAGCAAGCCCATGGATGAAAGGCTGAAGGCTGAACTTGAGCTTTACATTGTTATGGACTGTCCATGTCCAGTGGTGTGTAGATTCTGGCAGCAGTGGCAAGAACACCTACCTGCAGTCGTCCCCTCCGGCACTGACCACGTATCTGTCTCCACTTGTGAATCGAATATTAGTTAAGTGGGCAGAGTGACCTAAAAATCGTTTGTGTTTTGCCTGAAAAAAACCCCAAACAACAACAGAATCAGAAAGTCTAAATATTCTGTACCCTCCTAAATCAAAAAAGGCGTGCATGTTTTTATCTACCTTTTTATTGCATCACATATTTATAACGTTCAAAAGTTATATAGGTTATCAAATGTGAAAGATCTCCTGAAGGAGAACTGCTATTGAGCTGCAATGCAGATTAAATTGTCAGCCAGTAAGAGAGCCCTTGCAAATTGGAAAGAATGCTCAAGCTAATGCAATAATATTAACTTCATCTCGTCACATTACTAACTTCCAAGTTTTGTGTAAAATTTCTCACACTGAAAAAAACATATTTTTATTGCAGTTGTCTGAGCAGTTTACCCTGTGCAGTCACAAATCCTGAAAATTAACAATGAAAACAAATTTAAAAAAATTATAAAATAAAATTATAAAAACCGGTGAAACAATTCAACAGTGTTAGTGAAAAATCTGTAAACTCTTCATCCATGAAGATACACAGATGGGACTAAAATCACCAATTATCTTCCTCATCTGTCAAATGGATCAGAGATGTGGAAATTACTAAGGGCTTTGAGATTCTTTGTGAGGCAGGTACTATGCTAAAGCAGACTGGCAGACAATATCAACACCTACAAGAGGTTATAGCAAGAGCTCTTGCAAAAAATGGTAGAGAAACTCTGATGTGGAACGTGTATGAGACTATGGAGCTAAGGAAGTATTAAAAAGCTACAAATTTAGAGAAGAAAATATTTCCGTCATACGTCTTCTAGAGAAACAAGACAATCTCCTAATATCAACATACTTGTTGTAACCATGCAAAAACAAGTTCTTACAAATTTTTCAGGACATGGGAAGTCAAACAGTTTGACCATGCCAAAATCATCGCCTGTTACGAGATTGATTCCCGAGTGAGAGACACAAGCACAGTTCACATCAGCTTTTTCAGCATGCCTGGACCAGATTCCAATTACTTCATCCCCTAGAACACTGAAACAGAAGACCAAGAAATTCTTTTGTAAACCACTGCAAAAACAAGAGTCGGGTAATAGAAAGCAGATCTCATATTCTAACTGGCTCTATAAAAATGCAATGTTTACATTTTATTTTCACACGTGCACACCTTATATAGCTTTTATTCTGTACTTAATATTTGAATCATTCCATAACTGTCCCTGAAACTGATTCAGTGACATAATTCCCAAAATAATTTGGCCCACAGCAGTGTGAGAGAACCAGAGGTGAAATCAATAGTACTACTATTGTCCAGTGAGGCATTTGCAAAAAAAAAATAGAACACCATAGCATAAGCCTTAGATGAATAAGCTTCTGCTTTTGGGAAAAAAAAAAAATATATTCTCTATCTAATATAACTATGTTCTGTTGATTCTGTAGTGTTTTAATATCAATCTAAAGAAAAGTTTCTCTGAGTCTAATGAAGATTCGTCATTATAATCAGCAAGAGAAAAATTGTCCTGCCCTTAAAACAGAATTATTTTAAGAGTCCAGAAAACTTCCTTTGCTAAGCCTTGAAAAAGGGCTTTTACTCAGCTCTGCTTACAAGGTACATGCATACTTCCAGGAATGCAAAGAAAGAAGAAATTTATCATTTGTTAATAAGTGAATGATTTAGGAATTTTTCTGTGATTCTTTCCCCACAACTCAGGGCACAGTACATTACATGCAAAAAGGCATGATGTTCATCAGACATACTGAATTGGATCAGGAAATACCAGTTTCTTGGTTGTGTCTCAAAAAGGTGACAAAAATTGATAACCCAAACAAAAACCAGAAATTGACATAGGGGTCAAACAGCCCCCGTGCTCTGACAGAACCTGCTCTGTGCTGCATTTAGGGGGCCTGCTGCCAGAGCAGATGGGTGTGTTAAAAGAAAATATCTGACTGAAGGGATTAAATATGCTTTTAAATAGTAGGTGCTTCTCCTGGAAGTTCCAGGTGCTTTAACAGGTGTAAATAAGTGAATCATTTACCTTGTCCAAGTGGCCCATGTTATTCTGTCAATCACAGCCTGGTCCACAAGCTGCTTTCCTGAAGGCACTTCATACACTTGCCTTTTGTAAGACCCCGTAGAGACCTTTGAGGTGACCACAGAGAATTTACAATACATTAACTCATTTCAAAAGATGACAATATAATTCCAGAGGGCTTTGAAAAGCATTTTTGTGACAGTTACTTTTTACTCCATAAAGTAACAGCTATCAAGAAATCTCAGTCAATGAGTTTGAAAATGCTCAAAAATCTATACAAGCATAAAGCAATATTGAGAAATCCTAACATTTAAATGTCTAATTAGTAAAAAATAACTGAAACAACTCACATTCTGCACATATATGGTAGTGTGCCAGTATATACAAACAAGGCAAAATAAATTCCTGTCTTTAAAGCTCACACAAAGGTGTTCCTCTTGGGCTGCAAATATTGATTTGATAATGAGAGAAACTTATTTCTCCTTTCAGATGCAAATAAAATATAGAAAGCATATTATATTTTTTTTTATTTTATTTTAATAAATGTCTTAAGCCCTCCTATAATTGGAAGTTGCAACACCATGATTTGGTGCTGCTCCACAAAGTCTAGCACTAAAAAGACATGTACTGCCATCATGCTGGTCAGAGAGACAAAGAATTCATAGGTCCCCAGGCCCTGCAGAATGACAGACTGCACTCCTTCCTCTTTTAAGATAGCCCATCAGCATCAGAGGTAAAAAGGCAGGGAGACACATCACAGGAGGTTTAAAATCTGTGTCTCATTTCTTTGCTTATATTCTGTATTTGATCTCCAGGAAAACTATTCAAAACTAAAGGCATCCACTTACCACTACAACAAAGTAGTCTAATGACAGCAACATACTCCAACACTTAGGTACAAAACTTAGAAGTTGTCAAAGGAGAATACTTGCAGAACATCTGTCACGAGTATGTTTTCCATTCAGTACCTTGAACAATTAATGACTGATACCTGGAGATAAGAGCTATCAGCAGAGAAGTCCATCTGGATCACAAAACTTGGGATATCCTTGCAATAGCTGATTCGATTTAGTGTGGGACCCAAAGTCAGATCATAAAAATCCACTGCATTCTCACTGGAACCAACTGCTAGGTAACGAGAATCTGGGCTAAACCTGAACAGATAAAAGGGTTTAATGAACACAGGTTGGCACTTACAACAGATTATAATATTTGAGAAGTACAGAAATTTGCATTGCAAGTATCCACTATCCTGAACTGGAAGGAGGCAGAGTATTCAGTCTGCTAAGCAAAATAACTTCAGAAATTAAATTTTCATATCCAGCAGAAGGTGGCAATAACTTTGTACAGATTACACACATAAGTGAACTGGCAACATCTCTTGAATAATTCTGTTCATTATCTGATTTCACGACCATCTCACGGTCTAAGAACTTGTGACATCCCCCTGATGACACTCTGAGTCCCTGATGCTACACTTACAAGGTTAAAAACTGAAGTGCTGTAACTGAAGAAAAGCCAGAAATTCTAGATGAAATGTACTGAATAAAAATATGTAAATGAAACCTTTTGTTCACCCAATGAACCTTTGCACACTGGTTTCTTTCTTCCAGTTTTTCTTTCTAATCTTGAAACTCAGTAGCTTCCTGAGCTGAACAAATCCCTCACAGCCACTTCTGTGTTACTGGGGAAGTTTCTAAATTTCTATTCTCTCTGAAACATCCCTTGGGACAGCTTTCCAACTCCAGCAACCCCCTAACTCCTAGCAGAACTCTCCTGCAAAGTCACCCTTATATTTGTCTCCCATCACACTTTGCTCTCCAAAACTTTCCTTAGCTGATTACAACCAATTTATCGCCCAGAAGAGACAGTCTGTTCTTCCACTCAGGAAACAGAAGCAAAATTTTACTTCTAACTCCTGTCTAACAAACACAACAAAGAGCAAACTGACAGACTGGCATTTCCATTATCTCTCACAATCCAGTCTTCATCTCTAAGTTTCTGATCTCATTTTACCTCCTACGAGTCCCTTCCCCCGAGCGTGTTGACCACACCACACACTCGGTGTCACTGGCAAACCTGCTGAGGGCACTCGATCGCCCTGTCCCTGCTGCCACCAAGATGTCAAACAGTGCCACTCCCAACACCCCTGGGGAACACCACTCCTCGCTGGTGTCCACATCACCAGTTCTTTTGACTGATGCTATCTCCATGTATCTCCTCTTTCTTTTTTATTCCTGGTATCAGCGTAATCACACAAACTCCACAATTCACTCATCGATTCCAGCTCTCTGAAACAGCATTGCAATGTGTTCCTCAGAACACAGAATTGTATTTTTAAAAAACAAAATATTAGAGATTTCTAGCATACTACAATAGACCATTAATTATATTTTCTGACCTGATATCTTGAATTGCTGATCTTCTGTCCCTTTTTTTCCCCCAAATTTTTAGAGAGGTCACAAGCAGGATAATAAATTCTCCATTTTTCATGCCAATAGCTACCATATCACCTTCTGGGCTGTAACAAACAGTACGAGCTGCATGCCCTAAGCTGACTTTGTTCAGCATCTTCTGTGAAGAAATAAAAACCCAGAATAGTAACTGTTACTATTTGTCCATATTTTAAAAGCATCTTATGCTAATAGCTTGTTAACATGCTAACATCTAGCATTAGATGGATTATTTTCAGAATACAATAAAAAACAAGTTTCAAGTCTGCAACACCATCACAAGCCTATTTTTTTTTCCTAAACAAGTATTCTCTTAGACCTACCTTTTCAGCAATATCCCAGAGTCTTACTGTGCCATCTTCTGCAGCAGAAAGGAAAAAATCTCTGGATGGATGCGTTGCTAGGCCCCAAATGGGTCCATCCATATGACCATTAATTAGAATGTTACAGGCAGCATTTTTCTCTCCAACTTCAATTATTTCAGCATTTCTTGTCCCAACAAGAATTTTCCCCTTGAACAATAATGAAAGAATAATCTCTGATAAATTACATTAACCTCTCATGATGAACAGTAATTAAAATATCATCTAGAGCTATAGTTCTGTCAAGAAAGTTTGCTTAAGTCAAGTTATTAAATAATCAAAGAAAATTTATTCTTTAAGCTCCTCTGATTTATTAAAGTACAAAGCTCTGTAGATATCATGATGCCGGCTGAGTTACTGCTTGTTGTTTGATATTTGATATCTGAAGTGTGAAAAGAAAATAGAAAATGAATCTATACTTAGTCTTCAATAAAAATATATATATGGAATATTATCCTAAGGAAGACTGAGATCTCACAAACTAGATGTTTTACTGCCACAGTATCAGTTGTACACACCTTCTAGCTTAGCCTTTAATTTCAAATGCTAGGTAGAAGAGAAAACAGAACTGATTTATCTGATATTTAGAAATCAACCCAGAAATTATAAGCTTTATTTTAGAGTCAGGCAGCTTTGTTTACCTTGCCTCTACAAACAGAGCGAACACAGTCTGTCATTTGTCCTGTCTCTAGTCTGAAGGCACGACATCGCTTCAGCTCCTGGTCCCATAGCTTAACTGCTCCTCCTTCCTTCGAACTATGAAGACATCAAGAAGAACCATGAGTATAACAGCTGCCACCAAAAGGACAATTAATGGATGAAAGGACTACATTATTTAATGTACTCTACTGCAAATGAGGCATTTGAGTATGTTTTAAGTTGTAAAAGATTCAGTTTGCCCGAACAGTCGATGATAGCATGCTGAGCCTCACAGCCCAGCAAGACAAACTGATTCCAAGACCTCACTGTTCTACTCTACAGAACAAGTTGAAAGATGGGTGCTGCTATAAGCTTAGTCTGCATGAGTAGCTCTGAGGGAACCTGTCTAGTCAAAAGAACAGTTAAGCATGCAAACCATCTTAATAATCAGGCAGAGATTTTCAAATTATACTTGAGAGAAATGGAAAAGGTATGCATTTTACTTCTGTGAAATAAATTACAGAAGATTTTCACTTCTGTGAAAATGTCACTATTTTCACTGCTGTAAAATTAATTACACAGATACAGCAGAAAAACCACACAATTAATAGATATTAACTCTGCAAACACTAAGTATTTCCCTCCCATTTGCAAAAAAACCCTGGCATTTCAATACAGAACACATTGAAATAAAAAAAATTTCTAAAGAGAAGATAATGTTTATTGAAACAGTGCTAAACCTGTCATTTCTAGTTGAGCTGGGACATGTCTTACCTGTCTTCAATATCCCCTAACAGAAACAAAAATACAATGTTCCACAATGTCGAGCTGCTTGTGTTACAGCTTTGATTACTGAATAATCTTACAAAGAACTTCAGAATGTTTAATCCCAATTACTGATTTGTACTATTATTATTATTGAAAGAACTATAATGAATTATAAATTGATACTCCTTGCAATAGTATATTCTTTGCTCCCTAGCACTGTTTTGACATATGATTTATCATTAAACTCAGCAAGAAGATTTTACCAAAACAGGCTGGTGAACTGCAACTATGGCAGAAAAAAGCATGCAGTCTTCCTAAATGAAAATTTGTTTTGCTTACTGTCAGTACTTCATCTTCCCACAGGAGATGAATTCTGACTTCTTATTGCTATTCATTACTATTTGTTTCAGGTCAAATACTAATTATTAAGAGCCTCTGAAGCTAACTGGTAGAGAGAATATCCTCCCAATAAATTCACAACAACATCTATAAGTAGTAGAAGGAAATATTTCAAGCACAGGAGTAAGTAAGTTTTCAGTTGGGTCTGAAAATATAAGTGGCCTGTGTCTTGCAAAGTGGGGCGCCATCATGTCATCAGATGGACTCTATTAAAGCTGAAGCATTTTCTTATCACTAGGAAGGCACCAAAAAAATTAAAATACTTGAGAAGATCTTTTGCTTGCAACTCCAGGAACAAAGAATCTTGCTGTACCTTCGATTTTAGAGAAGACAGCTTGCCTCTGCCATCATAACTGAGCAGATCTTTGAAAGAAGTTGTGTATTATATTGCTATAAAATTTATCATTCATGTATTCAATCACAACTGTGCAAATTACTTGGGTTAACAACCTCAGTACATCTTCAGTGAAAGAAGTAGGGCTAGGTAACACAAGGACTAGGTAACTTTTAATGCTTAAAGCTAAATGGGTGTTGGAGCTAGAAAATCTATAAGGCCCCTTCCAGCCCTAACCATTCTATGATTCTAAATTTCAGACTAAATGCCTTCTCTTATAAAAAATGGGAAAAATAGCTAGTTGAAGCTCATATGGGGTTACCTGCACTTTGGAGGTGGTGGCTGCTCTTTTTCTTAACACCTATTAGGGATCTGAAAGGGACTACTCTTCTACCTTTGATGTCTCAAATAGTGTTGATGGGATGAATCCAAACCATTTTGAAAGAGTACACATGCATGCATTAAAAAACAAAAAAGAAGACTCACGGCCTTTCTTTGCCTCCTGTAACAATCAGACCATCCCTTAGCGTGGTGTACATTGTGAAAACAGGTCCGTTGTGAGCCTTGGCCACAATTCGTATCAACACGTGATCTTTCCAAACACAAACATCTCCACTGATAGTACCTGTAAATGTCAAGTTATTCTGAAAAGGGGAAAAATATACTCATCATCTGATTCTGAGTAAGGTACGAAGAAAAACATCAGAAATAAACACCATTTGCATGTAGAGGCTAAATTGCTTTTATTTGCTGCTGCGGAAGAAGAAACTGGAAGAGGCAATAAGGCCCTCTAGGGACGAAACAATGAGATACTTTATTCCTTCTTGAAGTCTGAAAGATGCTTTCCTGTAAGTTGAAGAAAATAACTGTATTTTTTTTTTGCAAGAAAAAATGCAATTACTTAAGCTTCAGTCATATTGTTATCTATGCTTTCAGCATATCAGGTGTGCAACATGTGGCAAAAAAATAGAATACCACAGTAAGTACTGACATTCTACACAAGCACACAAGCAGGCAATTTGCACCCCCTTGCTGTATATATTATGCTTGCAGTAATTTTTGTGGTTAGGTGAAGAGACTCACATGATTACAGTAACCTTAATTCAGGAAGAAAACAATTTGACTTAACCTAGAATTAAAAGCTGCCCATTCTTTACTTCTGCTTCCTGCTCTTGAAAGGTAATAAAAATAAATTCAATTACCTCTGAAATTAAAGTGCTATTTATTAGGATTCCAACAGGAGCTGGTTATTGAGCTAAACTGGTTTAGCAGCTTAGATGAATCCTCAAATGCAGTATCATGTGTAGTATTATCATGTTCCAAGAGTATCAGTATCATGTGTAGTATTATCATGTTCCAAGAGTATCAGTACACATGTGGCGCAAACGCTTTCCTTGACTGAAGTGGGTTGATGCTCTACATCCTTTTTTTTTTAAGGGTGGTGTGTGTGGCTCTAATAAAGTAAAAGAGGACTGGAAATGAAGCTGAGAGCTGATCCTCAGATCATCCTCACAGTGTAACAGTTGGGCTGTTTCCAACTTCTGTTCAGGGAGAGCTGAACCAGCTCATTCTGAGACAAAATCAAGAAGAGCATTCTCAGAACTGCTCCCTACAGATGTATGGAGAACACACCAGGTTTGGCTTTATTCAGTTTGCACAGCTTTTCTCAAAACCCCTGAAAGCTCTGCATCCTCAAACCTCATACCAAGCTTCAGGCCATGCAGCATACAGCCTGGTTCTCACACTACAAACCTGTCTCTTTGTAAGAAAGTTTACAGAGGTTTCCCAAATCCCTGACTAATGCCTGGGCTGGGCAGCAATAACAATTATCATTTAGAAAACATGTTGGTGTTTTGTAAGACCTTCATCTAAATCAGGCAGACACCACTGTGTAAAAGAGATAGTGCAGCAAAAAAAGGAAACCACAGCCCAGTTAGAGTTTCAAAAATCAAAATCAGTGGAAATTCAGTCCAGACCAAACAGTCAGCTGGTCAAACAGGACAGAAATGCAGGCAATCAAAGCAAAGGACCACTTCACAAAGGTATCTGTGGCTTTCTGCCCAGCTGAAGGGATGAGTACTGCTCATGCAGAGCAACTCCAGATCCAGCAGTGCTGTGGAACTTAGCAGGATGGCCTGCACATGTCCAAAAACCCCCAGAGCAAAAGAAACCCCTAATGCAGTTGCCTAACAGCATCCAACAGTGATGAATGCCCCAGGACAACACTGCTCTCTGATCACCCATGAGCAGTAGCACATACAGATGACAAAACAGTCACCTCCAGCTGGGCATAAAATCGGCCTCATTTCTACTGTTTGGCTCCTGCAGTCTAGACTCAGTTTTGTTTTACCTGGATTAAATAACAAGCAATGTGTTATCAGTTCAAAGCATCTGTGTTCATTTCTCCAGAAAAAATACAAACTCAGTCTTTTCTACTCTAAAGAAAGCTGGTACTAGTTTTAACTAGCAGTTATGTATTAGGAATGCTAAACTGAGTTTAATAAAATAATTTATATACTCATTAGCAGGTCATAAAAGTCTCACTGAACTGAATAAAGGCAGAAGGGTAAAAAAAGTTTGGTTTCATGCATTTTCAGGTGGTTTCTTGAAGTACGTACCGCTCCAAAAGCTACAGAAAGCATCGTCTGCATGCGGGCATCTTCTATGGAGCTCAGCAGCCCTTTTTTACTGAGGAGAGCTCTTCCAGCCAGTGTCCAGAACCTTACATGTTTTACTCCCACAGAAACAAACTGTGTATCTGAATCTGGCCGGAATTCTGCTACAAATATACGCTGGTTATGACCAGCTCGGCTGGCAATTTTGGCACCTGGCAGAAAGAAAATGGACATTTTGAATTTGCTGAGAAAAATACACATTTCTGGTTAAAAATGTTAAAATAATTTTGACCCATATGAGGATTCCTCAGTTGGGATCCTTAGCTGCCATTCTGAATGTGTATCAACCCTTAAGATGGACACAGGCATGTTGTTACCACACATCCTTCATCCTACCTAAGATTGTATAAATACACATCTTACATTGCATCCATCCCCACAGGATCTGTCAGACAAGCTGTGAAAGATCACTTTTTATTAATTTAATAGCTGATCTTTAAAATTCTGAGAGTTACTAGTTATCAACAGCAATCCCCAAAGAGAAGGAAGTAGACCTCTAAAACTAGAGAATCAGATCCATAATCTGGGCATGGCTTTGCCAGGCAGAAAGGAGATGAGAAAAGGAGCTCAAATCTCTTTAGCCTAAATCAGAAATACAGATCAAAGCTGATCTGAAAACATGTAGCATAGCTTGAGGCACCAATTATGTAAGATGCATAGAGGAGTTCTCCTGGCACCCCATTTCTGCAATTTGCAACTTTTGGGAATAATTTCAGGAGTATGACAACCTAGTCAGTAATCAGACTTTAGAGAAGAACCAAGTAACAATAGCAATAATGATGACAATTTAAAAAAAAAGAAAACCCTACATTATTTTTGCTGGAAATCAGTGAACTATCTTGATCTTTACACAGTAGTTTCAAAGGAGATATATTCAGCAGTCACTAAATGGGTAAACACATCTATTTTAGATCTTGTTGTACAAAGCATAGTGCACAGCATTTATTGTAATAATTTTTGATCAGCTGATGCTTCAAAGTTACAATTGCTCTTGACTCAAGCCCACACATCTCTAGCAATGTAAACACCTTCTACAAAGCCAGTCTCTTTCCTACCTTCCTGCCACTTCCAAATGGTAATGGTGTGTTCAGGATCCAGCCCTATGGACAGCAGCAGTTTGCCAGTGGCACTGAAACTGACTGAGCAAACGCCCTTGGAGTGGTAGCACCGCAGTACCGACAGTGTCTGCTTGTTCATTGCATCCCACACATGAATAGAAGGAGCTGTAGCTACACAAATATAAAAACATGCCATTAGTAGTAATTTTGAAAATGTGTAATGATTTGCTTATTGAAGCAGTTAATACTTTTTAATAAAACTAAATTGCTGTGATCAGATGGAGGGAAGAAGGAAAGAAAAGAGATTTTGGCCTTCTTTTGGAAACCAATTTATGACAAACAGGATCATTAGGTAGGATGAACAAGTTGGCCTCATCACATTACCAGAGGTGTTAACTTGTCGCTTAACTTGTTATGGGACTTGTGAAGCACAGCAGAAGTTCTAAAAGCTA
>WEZZ01005198.1:2191-13884 GCA_013400585.1 Chloropsis cyanopogon
AAGTGAAATGCACAGGATCACACAGTATCACACAACACTGGGGCAGTTGTTGATTTAATGGAAGGAGCACAACACTGCACATTTAAGATACTTCATGCAAGATTAAATTCAGTTGATTTATCAAGCAGCAGAGAGCTCAGCCATGAAGAGACTTAGAACACTGTGGACAGTTTAGCATTTGTTTAAGTTTAAGAAATATACACTGATGACATTTGTGGTGTCAGGCTGACAGAGCAATTGGCTAACTCAGGCACATGACTTTTGTTTGTTCTAGCCCACATTGATTGGTCTACCACATACAAACTTTTTGATCAGCATTTTCCTCATCATGTTTTCAAAACTTGGACTTTTCACCACATTGTTTCTAAGCTGTGAGCTAATAATTATAAAATATAGTCTTATAACAATCGGATTTCTGCTTTTGGCTATACAGTTTTAATAGCTAACTATAGTTTCATTCAGTTTCCAGCACAAGTCAGGATTAGTATGGAAAATATACACGGCAGGAGAGCAACTTATAATAGCAATAAATGTCATAAATTCTGGCTGACATCTGATATCATTACTGCTTATTTAAGCACAATATGAATGCAACAAATGTTAGATATTTTCAAATATTTTAAATTGAACTCAAACATTGGGAAAGTTACTGTTTGAGCTAGTCATGAGCTAGTAAAAATTTTGCATTTTAATTAGGTGTGATCTAATCACCTTTCACTGCTCCATCAAAAAACCAAATGATTTAGACTTTCCAAAGCCAGGCTAGCTTAAGATATTTTACAGATTATTCCCAACGTTGGTTTTTGTATATGATATGTAGCTATCTACAGAGTAATAACTTTTTAACTAGTATTACTACATAAAAACATGATCATGAAGTTATCCACTACCCATCCCCTGACACAAGAGACCCTGAACAGGAAACAGTGAAGAAAGGGTTTCTTAGAATTGTGGAAAGACAAGAAGGCAGCGCAGTTGAGTTGCAAGTTTGCAAACACAAACATTCCAGCTGAACCGAAGTGTGCACAGAAAAGGGCCATTAAAAATGGCAAAACAAAGGATTATGTTCTTTTTGCAGTATGGTCTTATTCCCTGAGCAGATTTTTTTCTAGCTGTGTGGTCCCTTGGCTAAAATGAAAAACATTCCTGGAGGACTTTTGACATTGCAGTGACGAGGAGTAAGGAGTAAGAAGAGGCTCGAGAACACCTACTGCAGCAGGGTAACACTTGTTAGTAACAAAAGCTCAGACTTGACAATGGAATGATAATGAAAAGATGGGAGACACGTGGGAGGCGAAGGACTCTGACTAATACTCATGATTAAGTGAGGTGGGATACTGGAAGACAACAGTGATGATGAAAAAAGGTGCAGGAACTGAATGGGTTACAGGTAGACTCTCACTGCTCTAGTGTGAACTCAGAGCTAAGTGCCTCTTCTCAGCATCCTGTGAAATAGGAATATAACATCCATTTAGTTGCATACTATGAGCACTTTGTAACCAAGCAAAGGCATTAGGAGAAATACTTTTAAAGTTATTATCTCAGGATATATTGAGAGAGATCATATAAAATTATTAAACAAGTAAGAACATCAAATACAAAAACTGAAGCAGCACACGCATTGCTGTGCAAGGGAGTGTTCAAGGGATCTGCTCTGAGCACAGAATATAATTTAGCTGTGACAAGCTAAAGCAACAGCTACTGAGTCAGGTCTGTGTTGGCAAATGGCTTCCACCATTGTTCCAAAAGGAACGTCTCCAAAAATCTCAGTCTTTTTACCCATGTTATGCCCAGAGCTATTACAGCTGGCATAGCACTGAAAAACAAACGCTCAATAGGATAAAGAGAAAGGAGTTTGTGCAGGAAGTCAGCAACTGTGCTCAAAATGAACTCCTGATGACATTTTACATTTTGTATGCAATCAAATTCTTATTCTTTCTTTGTCCCTCAAAAAGATCTTCAAAACGAAAAAATACCAAACTGTCAAGAGTCCTTGACATAAAAAGAACATGCATGGGGTCAAAATGTTGAAAATGCTATGGGGTCAAAAGTTTGAAAAATATCTGGGTTTTTATTTTCCAACATAGCCACCCTACAAGTGGGTTGCATATCTTTCCTTAACAGCGTTCTTAGAACAGAGGAGAACACATGAGCCAATTTCCTGCTCCTCCTCTCGGGTACCATTGGCCCCTGGAGGGTTTGAGCCAGCCCTGTAAACAGCGATGTAGGTCACTCCTGCTGAATTCCTTGACCTGAGCTCTGTGCAGCTGTACCAGCTCTGGAATACACAATCCTCCTGTGCCAGGAGTCAGGTTTCTCCACACAAGGTTCACTGGCAACGGTGCCAAGGAATTAACCAGAGACTCAAGTCACTGGGGGGTTCATATGATTCCAAAAAAGCCAATCTGAACACAGTAAACTGTAAACTACTAACTAAGACTTCTAAAACCTTTTATAGAAATTAATTACTCCTCAGTAGAAGGCTGGCATGCTAAAATGTTTTCAGAACCACAATATTCTCTAGATGACAGCCCTAGGCACAGCTGCTGAAATAATCGTCCGCCATGTGAAAACTGAGGTTTACTGGTAAAAACTTCCACAAAAGATTTTCATAAATCAGTGCACCCACTCAACACAAACACCACAGAGCAACATCCAAATATTCCTGCTTACAGCTTTCCACTGAGTGCTGCTGCCTTACAGCCAAAGATGGTACATTCTGCAATTTTTTCCATGCAGTTCCTTCTAAAGAAATGCCTACATGATACTTCACAGCAGATTCAACTCACTCTGTCCTCCTTCAAACTCACCAGATGCCAAATTTCCCTGTACAGAGCAAGGGTGAAAGGTGTAAAATTTAACAGTGGGACCACATGCCTTTCTGAGACAAAGTACCAGGCACACTCAGGATCAGCATCATGTGGCTACAAAGCTTCTGCATGGCAAGGAGCATGAGCCAAAAAACCTTGTATCCGCCTGCCAAAAAGCATGGCAAAAGATTACTTCAAAGCAAACTAGAAGTAGATTATTTGAGCACCTGAGGCTTTTGGCTGAAAATTTTTTGACTGGATGTCATATGCATACCTCAGTCTCAGGGGTGCAAACTTTAACTATTATTTACAAGAGACTAAAACAAAAAAAAAAAGGAAAAAAGAAAGTAAAAACACAGGAAAGAAAGCTTGTGAATTAAATCTCTCTGCAGAGACACCACATCATCTTCTGGATCAGGACATGGAAATAAACTCAATACTCACTGCATCAAAATCACATTTTAAGACTATGCTTAGTGAAAGAAAAATAATTCAACAAATGTGCATGCATCACTGACTTCTGGCTTTCATACCATCCATTAAGTTCTGGAGGTTTTTAAAGCAGAAGGTTATTATGAAGTTTACCACTCCTATAGTACTGTTAGTTCTCCCACTTCTTGCTCCTCAAAATGTTTTTAAAAAATGTCATTGCAGCCAGGCATGTCATCCTGTGGGTTCCACCACACCAGCTACAACCAACTGGCAAAAGACTTACCCAAGAGTGTTTCTGAACACACGTTCATTTCAACAAACAGACTGATCACTAGTTTTTCATCAAAATCATTAGGAATAATGCAGCAGGAATCCTAAATATGCCAGTCCAAGAGAAAAGGCTGCAGTTATTAAATCTAATTTACTGAAAAGGTCAGAAATCAGAATATTAGGACAGAAGACATTTATAAAGACCAAATAGCTACACTGACATCAAATTATTCAGCTATTGGATCAAAACTATCAAGAAAAATTATACAGTGCTAAAAATATTATCAGAAATACAACCCAAAATAGCAATTAAAAAAATGCTCCAAGGAAACAGAGACGCTTAAAATGAAAAAGAATGGTTTACACATTCTGGTCTCAGACAAGTAAAAAAACCCCTACAGATGTAATTTCATCTGCTCTACTTGTTTTGCAGCACAAGTACACGACACAAAGTACCTAGAAAAAAACAACTGGGTCTATCAGAACACTGAAACCTGATGCTACTTTTGCAGGTACATTTGCAGAATTCACTGTTTCAGATTAATCTCTGGCAGTATTCCATTGAGAGTATGTGAAGGGATTAAAAATCTGCCTATATTCTTTTACATACACCTCCAACACTCCACAAATACATAGAAGAACAATCTAAGAATTTGTAACACATGATTTATTCTTTGCTGTACACACAAATAATGTGTTTCACTATTAAATCTCAAAACTTAAATTTATGCATTTCCCTAAACTTCTCAAGTCCCCAAGTCAAAACAAGAAAATACATATGAAAAAGAGAAACCTTGTGATTTCAACACACATCTTTGTTCTCACAAGCCTTAGCACAAACCTATTTATTCCCTAAAGGGATATTTATTTCCTAAAGGAAAAATTCAGTCAGAAACAGCAGCAAAGAGTAATTAAACTGTATCAAAACATTCAGTCCATTTTGGCTTGTTATTTACTTACAACTTTATGTTACAGCAGGAATAAAAAACTTGACAGTTTGGCATCTGAAAAGCATTCAATTACATAATACCTGATCCTGTGTACAGCAGATGTTCTCAAACTAGAGCCCACTGCCCTCATGAGACCAGTAAAGACCTTCTAGGGCTTTGCAAAGTTCCTTGATTTTGCTTGTAAACTTGTGCAGTTACTTAAATGGGCTTGTTAGAGGGGGGGAAAGGGTCTCCAGAAAAACCAAGTCTTCAAAGATTAAGAAAAGATCATCTGGTTTCACAGTATGTGCACAAGTACAAACTGAAGATTTAAAATGCTCATATGAGTTAAGATCTGAATAATATTTATTTTGATCATGCCATGGCAACAGAGAAAACCTGTGTATGGAAACCTCTCTTATATCCTTGTTTGGGGAGTTATTTGAGCAACCTGGATAGAATGGGCTCCTTTCTCACCTGCCCACAGCCTCCTTGTGGTCCTGGCCAGTGCTCCTGCTTTATTCCTAGAGAGCAGCAGCCAGCGACGAGCTGCAGGGATAAAGCAGCTTCCCTTGTGCTGTCATGGCTTTGGCCTTCCCCTCCCAAGCAGAGTCAGGTGCTTCCCTGCCACATGCACAGTCTGAGCAATGGTGTGACACTGTTTCAAAGTCAACAGATAAAGGTGAGCTCCCACAGCTGGAAGGCTGAGGGCTGACTGGCATGCAAGGTCTTGGTGCAGAAACGATCCAAAGCATGGTCTGACTGCAGATGAACACAGCCTTGATGATGCCATCTCGCCGTCACAGGATATGCTGATCTCTACACTGCTGTGAGATCTCTCCCAGAGGCTCCGGTTCAGAAACAGATTTATTTGCTTTATAGTTTGTATGAATTCTCTTTTTGTTGGAAAACAGTCACAGCATTGCTTTGTTTACCTGAATACAGATTTCTGCTTGGGAACCATTGAAAAGCCACAGAAAATGTTACATTCGGAAGCAAGATCACTCAAGGAAATTGCTAGTTTGCAGAAATCCAGCATAAATATAGAGGCAAAAGTCCCATGTGAGTAACTGCCAGATTTTGGAATGATGCTGCTCAAGACTTGATAAACTACTGCCACCACAACTCTCTGTGTTATGTTGGCTGCAATTATTTCCCACCAAAATAAACAAAAAAATGCAGCATATGCTGTACTTCCTACTTCAGTACAACAACAGCGGGCACTATCCCTCGAGGATTTTGCATCATTAACTATTTTTTCATCTACTGTAACTTTTTCCCCTATTAAATATGTGTTTCTGATTGTATCCATGTGAGATACATTAGTAAAGCATTTTCATTAGTATATCTGTGCTCAGAAATGCTTTCTTGTGTTACAAGACTCAGTCAGTCAGTAAAGCTTCAATTCATCAAAGCACTTTAAGCCTGCACCTAACTCCAAGTATGCACCTAATCCCATTGACTTTAATGGGACTGCTTACTTGCTTAGTTAGGCATGCATTTAAAAATCAAGGTCCATGTAAGCATAATTGTGCTCTTTGGCCTGGTCCCAAGCCCTTAAAAAAGGGAAAAAAGCAGAATGGAGAACAAATGTTCAGCAAAGCTGTAAGGAAGGCACAGCAGCTTTCTAGGAAATAAGCACAACAAATAATTTAACTATCTTTACAGGAAGTCCCAACAATCAGAGTTAGCAGTTATTGAATTCTACCAAGGTATTTTCAAACCTAAATTGAGCACTCTTAGAAATATTTATTCAGTAAAGTTGTCAGAAATCATAAGTAAAAGAAAAGCTGCAAGCATTTTATGTGTTTATGCTGTTCCTCATCATTTATCCAGTTACTAAGGAATACAATTCTCCAATGCTGCTAAGCACTGACGCCCCCCTGACTTGTTATTGGGTTGAACTTTACATTAAATAGTTTTAGAACAATGCATGCAAAGTCTAAATTTGGAATATAATTTCAACAAGGTGCACTGCTGTAATCAAGAATTCAGTCCTGCAGCTTAAACTTCTACAGCAAGTCAGACACAGAAAAACTTGAGGGCTGGAACACAACGCAAATGGTGAGGCTGAGGACTTTTGACTTCTTCCCCTTTGCATCACAGATGTTCAAAAGAGAGTAGTGACAAAGGCAGCTGTTAGTCTCTAGTATATGAAGTGGCAATGATTTCATTCATATTATTAAGATGATTTAAAAATACAGAAGGAGTGAGATTTTTCCAAGACATTTACGAAGTCCTCCTCATGCTTCCTAACTCAGGGTGGGTAAAGATAATAGGGTTCTGACAAAAACAAACCCAAAAGCTTTCTATTTCATAAAACTAGAATAATTATTTCTCCCTCAGAATGGCACTTAGACATGACAGCTCAAATGACCAAAAACCTGAAAGGTAAGATTTTTATGTGGTTTTATAAAATGGTTACCAGAAAGTTTAACATTAAAAGAACAAGTAAACAGAACACATTTTCTGAGGGATCAAGTTTCATTTATAGTTACACTTTACTCAGCAAAGCTGCCTTCCAGGAGAAAACAAATAAGATGAACCCATTTTTTAACAATGACTCATGGTGCAAAATAAGCCTGAAGCTTTTCTTAAGTACTGTTTTCACTAATATAACTACAAAAACACAAGGCTTTAAACTCCTAATACATTAGATTCACAGAAAATACATCATAATTTGCTGTAATGGCTCCTGAAAAGTAAAGAAATATACAGTGCTTTAAGTATCTGGTACAATTGAAAGGTTAAGCAACAACAACTGGAAGCACACATTTTAAAAAGCCCTACACCAGAAGCCAAGCATTTTACAGTCCAGCAAGATGCAGTTAGTTACCACTGCTGTTTATTATCTCCTTTTGGACTGGTTTAATTGGTTCTATCCAGTATCTGGTCTCCATCAGCACAAACAGTAGCAGTAAAGCATCAATGATGTATATCACAATGTACAAGTACTACTTGCAAAACAGTAACTTTAAAAAAACTCTTGCTCTCCTAGAAAAATAGAAATTTAAGCTTTATAAATGTACCAGAGGGGGGAAACAAACCAATGAAAGCAATTGCAAGCTCCAGTCTAGCCTCAGTAGCTGTACTAATTCATTAGTGGCCATAACAGAGGTGAATGACCTTGGAGCAGCCTAGGAGTCCACTGCAAACATTCCAGAGTTCAGAAGTCATGTCCATCACACTGGGACTTTGTGTTGGCAAAGGGACTTAGCAAACTTCAGGCACGTAAGATAAACTGCATCTGCCACATAGACCAACTCTAAACAAACAAATCTTGCAGCAATAAAATTTATTTGTTTTAATAAAATTCTATAGGCTGTAAAACAATATCCTCGTGCAGGTAGGATTTCCACAGGTCAAAGACTTTTCAGTCATGCCCCATTTCTTGAAATGTGAGCATAAACTGCAACAATCCCTTTAAAATGAAGTCTTGCCATGGTAGGAGATATAAAGAATTATGACTATTTTCTAGTCTCACAGAATACAGATATTTTAGGATGCTTCCATGCAGGTGACCATACCATCCTAAGGGTCTAAATGCCAGCTATTCAGACACTAATACAGTTTCCATGCATATGTACTTCATCCATTCAGCACAACGAGATCACCCTTCCTTATAATACTCAATGGTTGGGCAAGGCCACCTGAATATATTTTAACAGTTGTTTCCTCCCTCTCAGCACACATTGACATGAATATTTTAATATTAAGACCCCAAATTTAGGGTCTGATTTGTCTGTGTTCCCATTTCATTTAAATAAACTTTAGTGAATTCTTTCATAAGTCTTGACATTTCACATTCAGTCCTTCTACTATTTTACTACATAAGATAAAACTTTTTTTTTTTTTCAGGGGTCCTGAACCCTGATGGACCACATAGAGAAATCAGAGGTCCAAGAGATCTTTCTGTTGTTCTTCATAAGGTCACCATCTCAAGCTCCAGCACAATAGTTAATGGAACTAATTAATTTTAGCCTGAAATAGCTTTCAGTAGCAATGAAATTGCTAAAAATTGATCAATTTGCTACAGAATTTGTTGAGATACAGGCCTGGATTCTCTTCTAATAAGTATGTTTACTCACTTTTCCCCTATTAGCTACCTCTCTTCCTCAAGGGAACAGTGTCATTGCCTCTTGTCCATATTGTTTTGGATCATGAAAGCTCCCAGAAAAATTATAGGAGCTATTCTAAAAAGATTACCTTTTTTCAAAATGTTGATTTCTTTTAGGAAACTTCCATTTTTTAGTATGAGTAAAATCAATATTCAAGCTACAGCTAGTTACTGAAACGAGGAACAGAACTAGAGTAATTGTAGAACCCTTCACCCACAGCAAATGGAAGGCAAAGCTATTATCTTGAGTCTCTACTGCAGCAATTCCAGGCTGCATTATTTCCTACTTGACATGAACAAGCATCATGTCAAGTGATGGTTGGTGGTTACTGTTTTCTGGGGAATCTGCAATAATGTAGTCTCACATCCAGCCCCTAAGTACTTTTAAACCTCAGCAAACAGCAGTTGGTTTAAAGCCATGTTTTCTTCAAGATATTTGCTGTACTGCCCATACTGCACAGGTGTGTGGAACACACATTTCCTTCTCAAACTACCCAAGCTGTCTAAGACTCCGAAGTCCCCCATTATCTCCTCCACAGAATGCTCTTTCTTACCCCCAGAATGCTCTTTCTTACCTGTGTGACTGCAAATCCATGACAGAACTGTCTAGATTTGGTTTTGCTCTGAATATCATCAACAAAATTACCAAGTAAGTTACAACTAAAGAATTCCAATTTGGCTTTTCATCACACTTTCCACTCTGCTAAACTGGGTGAAACTGTGTGTACTAAAGGGTACAAATCAGTCATACAGATATGGTGGGAAACAGCCTTTTGGGAAAACAAAACTACATTGATTTATTGGAATCTTATGTCAAGATGATGTTGAAGAAGAAGCATCTGCTTTGCAAGAAGATGCATTTAACATCACAGCAGGAACTTAGTCCCCTTCAAAAATGTTCTGCTAAGCTATTCTTCCACTTTGCATTTTGTAAGATCAGACCAATGCACACTTGAAACATCTACAGAAATGCATTATACTTGTATGTAAAGGCTCACACCCCTCTACAGCTCTGGGTACAAGGAATAAACACAGACAGGAAGGGAAGGGAAGTGCCTCTGTCACAGAAACGTTTGGGACTAGAGGACTGTTTTTAGTCACACCTAATTTCTTAAGTTGCTCACTAGAATTCTGCAGATATTTTTCATACTTACACAAGAACCAAACTGATCTGCACGTTCCCACCTCTGTCACCACAGTTCCTTGTGTGTTCATGACCTTGATAAGAATAAACCAGACTACACATAAATAGCATCACCAACAGTCCAATATCAGTAACTAACAAGTCTGACATTTCTGATTTCTGCAAGGTCAACAGCCTGGCACACAACAGTTACTAAAATTATAGGCACAGCTCAAGAATGGAAAGGAGAAAGTAATGTCTGTCAAAACATTTTGTATTTTATAGAAGAAAACACATCTTTGTTTCAAATCTATCTTTCCCTTTTATGAGATACATATACATGTATGTTTCTGATTTCCACTTCACAGGATTTGTAAAAACTACACACAAGGCAAACTCCCAGTGAACTATTAGGATCACTTGACTATGGACACGACAACTTTAACCTTGGCCACGTTTTCAATTAATGAAATGCACCTAGATGCCACATTAAGCTGCTTCAAACTAGAAGCCAACAAAGTCACGTGCCAAACATTATTGATACTTCTAAAAATAAAATTGATCAATTTTAATGCATGTGCTCAAGTAGGTTTTTATGGGAGGCTTTGAACAGTTCAGGTGTCTGTGTTACAAAGAGGGAACAAGAAGTTATTCACAAGCATTTTGATGACTCCACTGAGCAAGGTGTAAATGCTCTTGTCCAAAGACACCATATTGTCAGAACCCCAGAAAACTTGATTGCTTCCTCAGCAGCAAGAACGTGGCATAGTCCTGTGACTGCACAGAAGCCTGTGGCCATAAAAAGGATTAAATATGTCAGTCTTATGTAATACCATCACATTTCTGTTTTGTTCAAGTTTTGATGTTATTTCTGCAAATAGGAAAAATCTGTTGTTCAATAATAAAATGCCTGAGATGCAAAAATAGGGCACAGGCTTGCAAACCAACAGACTTCTTAAAAAGGTTTTGAGCTCACATCACTTGTTTTGTGAAGTATGAGCCATTAAGTGTGATCTAGTCAGTTTGTGATTTCTCTCAGCAAACATGGAATTATGGAAATTTACATTACTTTAAATGAAAAACTAAATTATCGTACATTCCTGTGACTCCACTCTCTAGGACTTCCGAAGTCAGATACCCTGGCACTTCTGGGGAGAAAAAAGAGAGCTGTAGAGGCAGTTTCAGTGTGAAGCCATTTGAAAATCTGGCTGATTTCAGGTTCTGTTAAAAAATTCTATTTCAGCCAAGTTGAACAAGCACATTTTGATCTAGCTGCCCACCATTTTCCAATCTCTAATCTTATAAAGTTTCAGAGACTGAGGTGGTGCCAGATGGCATCCAGGATACTTTTTTATTCTGAACTTTTGAAAAAAGCTCAAAACCCTAATGTGAAAGCTTGAGCAACGTGAAATTTCAGCTGAAGGGAATTCTGCACAGACTTCTGTGAAACTAAATTGTACCTGGTAAACATGAGCTGCTGCACAAAAATTGAAACTCTGGTCTCAACAAAGGGTTAAGACTCAGACTTTTGCTTTCCCTGAGAATATTCTCCCACACCTTTGTTTGGCTGAAAGGCAAAGCACAACTTCCTGCAGATGAATATGGTCAAAATACACAGAAATTACACAAACCCCAGCTTGTTACAGAGAAGCATAACACTCTGCTGTTAATTCAGCCTTTAAGTACATTTCACTACCATTAGGACACACAAATCTCATTAATCCTAGAAAACCAAGATTTGCCACGTAATTCTCATTTCGAGATGGAGAATCTGGACATGAAAAACACATTTGGGACAAAGATGCATCACATGGAAGAAATGAGAACCAGTTGCCAGCAAGCAACCCAAGCGAGGGAAGTCACAAAACTACTGGGCTCCACCTTGGTTTAAAAAATTGGTTCTTAACAGGGCTACAATGTCCAAAAAAAAGCTTCTGGGTGCAGTTTGCACAGTCAGCAGACACTCAGTGCCCTTGTGCAATGCTAGACTAACAACAACCAGAGGGTAAATG
>WEZZ01005198.1:17900-63544 GCA_013400585.1 Chloropsis cyanopogon
TTTTCTTTGGACTGCTGTAATGTAACACAAAACAGGTTGTGTACTGGTTGCTTAAAAGGCATTAACTATATCTCAGTAATTTCTGCACAAGAGACATGACATCAAACCCTTCACCTCCACCATGATACAGAGTACACAGCTCTTCACTGGTTTCCTCTTTTGTGAGTGCAGGACAGTGCTGCAATCTATCTTCCTATGGGCCACCATAACTTTTTTTGTTAGAGTGCATCCACGAATACTTGGCAACGGACTGAGAAAAAGGAATAGCTGAGATGACATTTATTTTCTATTTTTATCCAAACTCCTTTTTTCTTGTCTACACTTAATTTCCCCACCAGAGAAAGCCAGTATTTCAGAAAAAAAACCAGTGATCATAAGTTCAGGTTTTTTTATTAACAGCCACATGAAGGGACTGGTAGGTTACTGAATGTTTCTTTATAAACACTCCCAGCCTCCTTTTATACCAGTGTACCACAGAGCTTTATCTTGTTTCTTTGAAACTAAGCTGGAGTGATCATTAGATTATTCCAGCCTAGGGAATAATTGATTATTCATAAACAAACCCAACTTCATTTTCAACCTGATATACATCAAACTGTTTAATGGGAAAAAATCAAGGCCTAACAACATGCAATATTTGATTTTCTACTTCAGCGCTATCCCCAGCATTCTTGAAAACTTTAGATTTTTTCAGATATACTTGGTGTTTATAATTTTCAAGCATCATTTTCAAACTAGTTCAAAGAGAAGCATACCTCAAGGATAATAAAATTCCCTAATTATGTCACTTAATCATTAGAGATAACACCATTTGCTTTCAGAACAGCTTCTCTAGTGATACAATTAAGCTTAAAGCTGGGATGTATTTTTCTACTGTCAGCCAATCTATGAAGACAAAGGCATACTGCAGATTTCATTCTACCTTTTTATAAAGACATCCCCACTTGAAAAATTATTGCTTTAAAAATTGCAGAAATAAGAACAAAATAAAGATACACAAAACTCTGTTACTTTGCTGTATCTCAAGCTGCTTCTGAAAGGCAATTTAGACATTACTGACCACATTTTACAGGAGAACAGAGTATGGATCACAGAGAGAACCAGAATCTGGATTGGCCATTCTATGCTGCACTTCAGCATCTACTTTTACTTCAAACTGAAGCAAAACAAACCTTTTCCAATGTATGTAGCACATATGATAGCAGTTAAAAACCTTTTAGAATGAAGATATTTTGTAATACCATTTTGGTTAGTTTGGGTTTTGTTTGGCGTTTTTTCAAATGTTAAATGCCATTGTAAGCAGCATCTGATCCTGATCAGGTCTGTTTTACTGGGTCATTTGTAGCAAAACTGAAGATGCAGAGCTATAGATTCAGATAGCAGCTCCATGGAAGAGTGAGGAGCTCCATCCTTTAGACTGTGAGGTCTTTTTCAGAACAAGAGGCTGCCAGACAATAGGAAAAGAACAAATATACAGATCCAGTGCTTAGTCATTTTGTCTGAACTTGAATATTTGCTTCTCACAACCACCTACCACCAGATTTCACATCAGTTCAAAGGCAGCAAAGTTATCTTTGCACGGTTTCTACATGGGGTGGTTGCCCCTCTTGTGTATCCAGGTATCAGAAACAAGTTAGGTCAGAGTCAAAGATCATACACTAAAAAATTTCAGTGTTGCTTTAAAAATGGAAGAAGGATAAAAGACTTTATAGAGCGTGAGGCCAAGAAGTCTCACAGAGGTTCATTCTGTAAAACATTTAACAAAAACTATTCACACAGAGGGAAGAAGTGGCAACAAGCAGTTGTTTCTTAGCTCCCAGGAACCTGTTTCTTCCATTAACACCTTATTAATGCCTGGCAGGTGTTTCCCAATGCAGAACTTGGTATTAGCAAGTCATTATGAAGAGAAACAATGAAGAGTCCTATTTCCAACAGCCAAGAAATTACAATGGTATCTATGAAAAAGCAGAAACAAGGAGAGAATGTTCTATTGTAACCATAGGTTTTTCACATTTATGGTATATTTTAGGGAGCAACCGTTTTTCCTGGAAAGAAAAAGCCTTCAGCAGAGGCTACATACACAATATGAGCCTCTTTGAATGCATCCCACCTAATCTGCAAAAGAGGTCTTGAGCTCAAACCACTGTGTCCTCAGCAACTATTGATAAAAAGCAAACAAAACAGTAAGACAAAAGCAAGCCTTGAATATGAACAAACAAGAGATTTAATTTTCATTGGATTCTACAATGCATTTTAGCATCTGAATGCCATGGGCTCCATGACCTGGTTTTCCACTTTCACAGAGCATATCCTTTGTGCAATCATACCCTGGGCAAAGCCTTGGTGACAGTTCTCAGCAAAATGCACCTTCCCAACACTCCCGTGGTATAAAGTGTAAGGCATGCACTGTTTCAAGGACAACTTTTAGGGTAAGATTAAGCACCTGGAGCCAGTTCCTGAAATTGGTCCTTCTCAAATACAAAGAACACCTGACACCACTCACCACTCAGCCATTACCAAACAGCAACGCTAACACCCAAGAACTGAGAGCCACCCCTCATACACAGACCATGTTTCATTGGGCACAGGTTGCTGTCAAATTCTTTCAATTTAATGACAGAAAACTTTACAAAGTTCCTGTTCAGTGAAGAGTACACCCCCCTCCAATACAATCAAGATGAACAAGCAACTACAAACATTTTCTGCAAATCAGGTGAAGGACAGATATAGGTATCTATGTGCCATTGCTTCTGCTTTGTTAATCTAGAGATCAGGTTCTTTCTTATATTAGTAATGTTAAAAAAAGAACACAGTAATGCCAAAGGAAAAAGCAGAAAAGCTTCACAGAAGCTAGAACTGTACAGAGTGCTCACTCAGAAGAACCTGCAAAATAAACACAAGAGGACAGAGAAGGGAGGGAAGTCTGGCTCCAACTTTAAGAAAGCACACACAGAAAAACTCCAAATCCACCCTGGACCTTTTTTCAGGGTAAGCAATCAATATTGCACAGGTAAGTTGAAATTCCTACAGAAAGCAGCTTCTATAACCTTACAAGAACATTGGGCTACTCTATATTCCAACATATATCAGTTAGGAGAATAATCCTGACTTATTCAAAGTACACACTTCTCATTATCCTGATCTGTCACTCTGATCCTACAGCCATTGAAAGTTCCCTAACTTAAAACAATAATGTCATCTATAGTTCTCTTACCTGGACATTAGCACACAGCAGCACAGTTCCAAATAGGAGCTCCTTGCCTCATCCTGCTTTCCTGATGGAGAATTAGCATGGTTGGCTATGCTTCCTATAGCTGACACAAGTTTGCAAGGTTTTCAATATCTGATGTTCTCTTTTATTTTTTTTAGGCAAGTAAAATCTCTATTATCAATCATTTTGCTACTTAATTTAAGTGTGCATTTTAAAACTGCTTAGATATTTTTCTATTAACTTCAGAAGTTAGCTGGAAGATGAAAACAAACTACATTGCAAAAGAAAATGTAACATAAAATATAGAAAATAGTTGTTTCATGTTTCACACACCTTTAAGAGGTATCTACAGTTCCCACCCAAACAGAATTTTGGGTGAAATGCTAAATGATCCTTTGTAAGGCGCGCCCCCGCGTGGTAACGAACATCTCTGCAAAACCAATTTTCTTCCCAGCTCCCAATCAACGTTTCTGTCTCCAAAATTACCTTGAGTCGGTGCCCACACCTGCCCAGGTACTGGGACGACTTCTCCCAGTGGGAGTGTCCCAGACACATGCAAAAGCACAGGCAACATTCTGCCCTACAGGCAATTTCCTAATCTATGGGCAAGGTCAAAATTATTAAGAACATTCTTTTCTCATAGCTTGTTTATTAAAGTCTTCTCAGTATTCTCTCTGCATTTTCTTCTAAGCTTAAAAGTTACTGAGTAGGACCAACCCACTGTCTCCAGAAGAAATATAAGGATACGCTCATTTCACACAAAAGAAAACAAAAAAAATCTTGGAGGAAGAAAACAGACACTTCTGACTAAATAGCAAGTAGAAGGAAGTCCCATTGGCAGTCACTCTTTAATTTAATAGCAATGTCAAAATGTAGGGTTAGAAGAGGAGTAGCAAATGTATTTACAAAAACAACATCTACTCAATAATACTGAAACATATTCCAAGCATATGCATTAGGAATAACCAGATGAAGCATCAAATAAAAACTATTTTAAAAAATAGAACTCAATAGGACTGTCATTGAAAACATTTGTTCACTTAAAAAAATCCATCAGAAATAATATTGTTCAAGTGTGCAGAAAACCCAACTTACACAGAAATAATGCAGCTGCTTATCAAGATCGTTGTTCTACTTCTTTCTTCTGATAGGTAGAATATCACCGCATTCTTCCTGCTTTGTCTAGTTTTATTTTTAAAGTATTTAATTAATTTAAGAAGTTTTAATTTCATTAGGATTCAGAGTCTAGTCTAGACCAGGAAAAACACAATCATTTCAATGGAAAGTGAGCTTTTTTGTAGTACTTGGATTATTATATGTGCCAGTTGTGAAAGTGTCTCAGGCAGCCAGTATGTTCTTATGATGAAATATCCTAATTTGTTGGGCTTTTTCACTTCAAGTTTTTTAAAGGGCTATTTCATCTCATATATCATATTCTTTACTACATTTCTGAATAATTTTTATTTAGCAGCATTTTCCATCTTTTTTCCTCTTATGGATAAGGTAAGCTGAAAATACTTACCAAAACAATGGTTCTGGGAACAAAATAAATAATGGTTAGTAACACAAGAGTATTATTGTTCTGGTAATGTAAAAAAATGTCCAACAGAGGGTGATAGAGACCATACATTTGTTAGACACAACTCAATTACCAGTTTTCTGAGTCATGATCAGAAGTGCAATTAAAACAAGTTTCTGTCCCTTTCTGAATTAGTTTGAGGTCAAGGAAAGCTTTAAAGCACAACCAACTTCACCCAGATCTATCCTGTGCAAAGGAAATTCAAAGCTATGGCTCTGCTTGCACTAAGAACCACAGAACAGAAACAAACATGGCATTGTCCAGATGTGCACAAGTAAGAGGAATTGGGACATGCAGAGGACAAGGCTGTATTCATCAGTGATTTCCCCTGGCAAACCAACTATTTAAACTGAACTTGACCTTTCACTATTTGAGTTCATGAGTCACATCTGAGCCACTTCTGCATCTTTTGCCAACATATATAGGCAACATCAGCCAAGCGTCAAATGCCCCTCGCTAGGAATTTATTTCTTTCACTAACCTTACTTGAAAGATTACAATTTTTTTTTCTAAACACTGTAACATTTTGTTTAAAATTGCTACCATCTTGCAAAAAGTGTGTTTATTCATTGCAAATGGAATCTGCACAGCAGACTGCAAAAAGTCAACACAGCAGCTCCTTCTGAACCCAGGAAAAGTAACCACTCAATTGTTTTCTGAGAACATCACTGCTGAGTAAAAGGAGAGCCAGTAAGACCTGAGGCACATGGCCCAATCAGAAAAGTTAGGCTACAAGCAGTTATAAAGCAATCAAAAGAAACCATTCTGTTGCAGACTCTGGAAAACATCTCCACTCTAAAACTGAATCAAAAAAAGATATTGTCTTTCTTTCTTATTTAAGCTTTCAATCTTTTTGTTCCGATCCTTTCTAAGAACTCTTCTGTAGAAAGCAAAATATGCGGGAAAAGCTCATTGGCAGACACCTTAATTGTGGCTAAAACGCCTCCTGAATCCATCCCTTCAGCACTCCTTAGTTTGTTCTCAGTAAATACACACGTTAGTTAAGAAATCACCCAACCTGTTATGATAAAAGTTAATGTTTCTCACATATACTTTAACAGAAATAAAAAAAGAAGAAGAAGCAAGTTGAAGCCAGCATTGCCCAGGTGTGGGCAGCCGGGGCAGCCCTGCCTCACCTTGCACTGCCCTGCCACACAGATGGCCGTCCCGTTGGGCTCGCAGGGGGTGCCGTCGATCACCGTCTCCGCCTGGCGCACGTAGAAGCGGTAGCCGATGGCCCGGCAGTTCAGCTCGCACTTCTGACTCCCCTTCACTGTGGACACAACGCAAGGCCCCGTTACAAAGAGCACAGCAGGAGACTGGGAAAGGAAAAGCTCCTTAAACAAACGAGCAGTAAGGTCTGAGGGGAATAAACAAATATGCAAACAATGCATTGTAAGCGACCACATCAAATGAACGGAGATTAAGAAACCAACTCCAAGGTGAGTGTTCCAACACACCTTAGACAATGTAAACCTCTGTTGTTAATGACTCACACTTCCCTAAACGAGCAAGATACTTTCAGTTCCTTAAAAACATTGCCCAGTTAGTCTTCTTAAAGCACAGTAACATGTTATGGCATTTCATAACTCCTGAGTGTCAGAAAAATGACACCATAATCAGAAGGATGAGCATCAAATCAGGCTCACTTATGGTCTCCAGTCTGTTCAGGTCTGTCAGGCGTACAAACATCCAGCACTGAGAAACATTTTAAACAAGACAGATGCACATTTTAAAAAATTCTGTTGTTTTTTCTCTTCATTTTTGTAAGTTATACTGTAGTGGTTATTCCACTAAAAAAACTCAACTCTTCCATTCTATTCCACTAAATTTAATTTTCAGAAATGTATATATGCATTATCATTCAAAGCCCGGTGATTTCTGCTGACCCAATGCAAGCACCAATAGGAAATCAGTCCACTGAACTCTGGGTGAGAGGAACACAGACGACAAGAAGCAAGACATGTTATCTCCTCCTGTGAAAATCTGTTCTTTGAGCAGATACAGTCTAACATTCCCCACATCTTATGCTAACAGGTTTGTTAACACATTTGTGTAGCCTTTCTGTGGCAAATCATCTGTCATGTCAGAGTAGCTCTCAGCTTATTAACTGATTTGCTGACTGACATAACAGTATCTTCAGCTTCCTTCCAACCCAGAGCAGCACAGATACAAAGTGGCAGCAAGGTCCGAACAGAAATCCTTTTTTTTTATGACAATACTTTCATTTCTGCCACAATAATGAACTAAAATTCCTCTCACTTCATAAAGCTTCAGCTCATCCCCTATACTGAAACTGAAAACCATTTAATCTAGATGTAAAGGAGATGCTATGTGCCCTCATTTAATGCTAAAACACTGCGTTCACAAGATTTTCTACTTGACTTCGGTGTATTTTTGAATCTTTAGCTAAGACAAAACAAAAAGCCAAAATAAATAAAAACAATCACTTCAAATATATATTTAACCACTGTTTTCTGTAGGAGCACCAAAATTTCAGCTAGACTTCAATTACCCCCTGTGCAGAGACAGGATTAATGCAGACCAATTCTGTATCTTAGATTTTGCCTCATACAGCTGAACTCACATAACTGCCACTCATATGCATCATTGTGCCTGGCAATCTTCTGATAAAATCCACAGAAACATCCACTAATTTTAAGAGAGGTCAAAGATCTGTTAACCGAGTTTGGGTGTTTTGCAGAAGCCATGCCATGTTCAACTAGGTCATTCTTCCATTGGCTACTTGTTTTTTAGATTCACTAGCTTATCATTCCAATTACTTCACTTAGTTATTAAAGCAAAACAAAACAAAACCCAACAAAAAAAAAACCCAAAAACCCAAACTGAGGTATTTCCTGCAGTTTAATCTCCAAGTGAAAGTCAGGTCTAACGATAAACTGAGCATCACTTCACACATAACTATATTCAGAATTCTCAAATAAATATAACCCTGTTTCTGTGATTTATTACAATAAAGTCAACTTGTCCTTTTCTCTGTCTGAAAGTGTCCTATTTTTATAACATGCAAAGCTAGCAATCAAGCAGCACCTCTGCAGAGTACATTTTCTTATCTTTCCATTCTCTAAGATCATGTCAAACGAGCCATTTAGGGTTTCTGAAATGTCCTTATCTTCTGGGTTGGCTCCCTTAAGTTCAGTATCCTGAAGCCTCACATTCCCATATTCTTCCTCTACTGATTCTCCCCCATAGTTTTGATACTTTAAAATATCTATTTAAATTATTAGCTGGCCTTCTAGATCCCTGTAAAAGTTTTGTGCTACTTGGAGATGAAAAGATTACCTGCTGGATCACGGTATTTTTTCCTGGATCTCTCTCTTCCTTCACTTCTTCCGTGATAGGTCAGCCTACTGCATTGCTAATGCAGCACAGTAACAACCCCAAGCAGGCTGAGATCACTTGCTGTGTAAAAAATACAACTCTCATTTCATTATTTCTGTGTTTCATTCTTTCTTATCAGGAACTGTTCCCACTCACACAAAAAGAAGCATTAGAACAGTCACTGTCTCTGACCACAAACAAACAAATGAGGCTTTAACAACAAACAGAGCCTATAACCCTCTGGCCTTCAATATTCAGATTCTTTTGATGAGTACCTGTAAGGAACTGCCTTGATTAGGCATACACCAACCACACTGTTGGACACACATGAAGACAACATTCCCAAATGTGAATGATCTGAAAAAAAACTTGTTTACAAAGAGCAAAATCTGTTAACTGATTGATTCCACACAAGCCATATTTTTGAGTCCCATATCAGCTGACCCCCGACTTCACAAAAGGATCTATCTTCCCAACTATCTGACACATTTCCACAAAAAAACCCTCAGCTCTTTTGAAGTGTGACACAGTTTCTAGGACAGTTAATTATACAGGTACTGTTTAACATGTCCTCCAGTGTATTTGTTTCTTATTCAAATGCTCACCTTAGCAAAACCAAGTCTTTGTGCAAAGTCTCACCTTATCCCACCTTATTAAACAGTGAACGTGGGTGAAATTTAATGTTACCACACAGGTTCTGCCAGACATATTCATTATTGATTTAACTGAAGGAGGTGCCTTCAGTGAACAAACATGGTAACATGTTCCTGGTAACATGTAATGTTTGGTTTTCATTTTACAGACTGAAAAAGTATCTAAATCAAAAAATCAGTATGTTCCTTAAAACATCCTTACCGAACTAGCTTTAAGTACACCTCAGGGACATCCTGGTCTTCTCCAAACTGCAAGACTCTGGAGCTGGTTTTTTTCCAAGTCCTCTGTTGAAACTTACCTTCCACCTTTCCCTATGAGGAATAAGAGCCAGGCATGCTAAAGCAGGACCACAGCACAGTTCTACTGCCTTCCACGTCCCCAGTAAGAACACCAAGACCTCACACCTTACAAACTGCACCTGCTCTGCATCGCACAGCACACATTGCAGTGAAAACTTCCCATCATTCTCCTAAGACTGATTTTACTGATCAAACTTAAACCACAAATATCAACACGTTTCATTGCAGATTTCAGTGCAGTAGAGGTTTAAGGAGAAAAATTCAACTGTCAAACATATCCACACATTTTTTAAAGGGGAAAAGAGTAATTTATGTGTTATCACACAACAGCCAGTGGCTGGAGTTCAAACTGTCTCCAGCAGCATTTCCGGCTGAGGCCTCTCCTCAGGCCCTGCAGAGGGGAGGGCAGCCGCATGCCCGCTGGGAAGCACGAGTGAGCAAGGGAGGAAGTGTCCTCCACCGGGATTCACAGGCTAACAGTCGAAGATGAATCCTGATCTTTTAATCCCACGACAGGGAAAGCCCTGGCTAATCCGAGCCCATGACACGCTCCCGGCCTGAGACGGTGTCACCGCGATGAGGCGAGGCCGGCCCGACCCGGGTACCTCACGGCGAGAGCAGCACCGGGCACGGGCCAAACGCGGCGTGGTCTGAGGGAGAAAACTCCCGGGAGTAAAACAAGCCAAAATTCCCTGCAGCTGAACACGGCCGTTCTTCTCTCGTTCTCGCCCTGGGTCCAGCCGCGTCCCGGGAGCCCAGCCCGACCTACGCCGGCTCCCAGCAGGCTCAGCCCTGAGGGAGCCGATGGCTGTTAAGGACCCAGCGAGGGCCGGGCAGTGCCTGCAGCGATGGCAGTCGTGCCCTCCCTCAGCCGCTGCCTGCCCCGCCGGGCGAATCAGCCCTTCTGTGCGCCCGCCCGTCTCAGAAATTTCACCCTCAGGCCTTTCATTAAATGAAAGTGTAAGAAATTAAAGCTCTCACAAAACACCCTGCCCAAATCTAGAAACCGCGCACGGTAGAACAAGGCAGAAAGTCATCCCTTCGGAAACACTCCTACTTGCAGGAGTTTGTGAATAGACCCATTTGCATTTCATCGAGGAAGAGCATTTTCAAATCTTAGCACTGTGCTGACCTGTCCTAGTGCCATGCTGAGGGGCTCTGGAGCAGCACAGTGGGATGCACAGTCCCCCAGTTCCAGCCACCTTCCCTGGGCTGGACAGGGCTGGCACAGCCCATGGCCGGTCACCAGGCTGGACACCACAGGCGGTCACCAGATCTGGGCACCACGGCCGGTCATCCCGTGTGGTGACCCTGAACCACACGCGTTCCACCTTCCACACAACCAGAATCCCTCAGCATTGCACAGCCCTCGTGTCCCACTCTCCACCCAGACCTTCTGCCTCCTGACCCTCCACCTGCACACCACAGAGTGTGCGGGAGGGCATTTGGACTTTATGTCAGCTCTTCCCCTCCTTCAGCTTCCTCTTCCAACGCGTTCTGCCCTCCTCACCAAGCCCCCACCCAAGGAAAGGCCGTGGGGAGGCACACGGACATGGTACACAAGGAGGCCAGGCTGTGATTGAGCTGCTCCGCAGAGAGCTTGAAGAGATACAGAGAGAGCTCAGCAGGCAGCTTGCCAGAGCACAGAACTGCAATCTAATGATATTCTTAGGGGAAAAAAATCAGAAGAAAAAGCATTCCAACCACAATACCTTTGATAAATAATGCATTCAGTTGTTCAAAGGGAAATTAAAAATAGCCACAGACCAAAAAAACCCCAGGAAATAATACCCAAATCAAATAAGAATGGAACTGTCAGTAAAGTAAATGACACTGTACACTGACTGTCCTTAAAGAATGTACCAAGTTCTTCCTTTCTGTCTCAACTCCGAAGACTTCAAGCTGCTTGGAGCACGTACTGCCTCTCACAGCACGCACGTTAAATCTCCTGCCACAGATAACGCTGGCTGTAGGTGCAATCAGAATAAATGATACAACAAAGGAATTTCACATTCCTCATGCCATGAGGTAGGGACTGGAATGTACAAAACCTCCTTGATGGTTCCTTAGTCCAAATCTTAATTTAATGTGAGATCCAGACTCCCTGTTGTTATCTACATAGCAGTTCTAGTTCTCCACAGAACATTACAGAATGCTTTTACCATTTGTCAGTTTTTGTAAGTTTGCCTAAACATCTAAAAATAGTTAATAACAAGCTGTGCAACTTGAGAAACGTGCCTTGAGGGTGCCCACACAGAAGTGGCATGCACACTCTTGGCAAGCAAATATCACAATCATGTTGATACTACATTATGGGATTAAGCAAATTTAAATTAGGCTTCATTCTGTGTGCAAACTGCCTTGTAAAGTCAACTCCAGTGCTTCTCCATAACAAGCCAAGATACACTCATCCATGATGTGTCAGAGGCAATTGTTCCAGGAACAAGCTGTCTCTGCATAGCTCAGTTATTTTCAGGGCCCAGCTTGCCATGGGCTGTAATTCAGTATTTACTCATGATAAAAGCAATGAATCTGCTTTACAGGAAGTGTAATGAAGCATAGCAGACACTGGAAAAAACTTTTAAGAGATGTGCTTATGTCAATCCATAACATCTCCTTTAGTTAAAGTTTGTCAATGCTGAGATTGGGTGGGATCAATAAACATGCAGGTGACCCAAACATGCAGGTGACCCACATTATTCCCTGTGAGGGTGGTGAGGCCCTGGCACAGGCTGCCCAGAGAAGCTGTGGATGCCCCATTCCTGGAAGTGTTAAAGGTCAGATTGGATGGGGCTCTGACCAACCTGGTCTAGTGAAAGGAGACCCTGCCCGCAGCAGAGGGGTTGGAACTACATGATCTTTAAGGCCCCTTAAAGGTTTTCTTTTCATACAGGAAGTTCTTCAAGACACGTGCACATACAGGGAAACAAAGACAGGTCCAGTACACAAGAGGAGAAGTCTGGTCCTTCCCCACACTGCTGTGGCTGTAAGCTGGCAGCTCCACTGTAGACTCAGAGTCCACACCAGGCCAGAAACAGCTGAATGTGGCAATTCCACACCGATCCAGCAGGGATCCCCTGTGGAGCTTGTGGGGGATGGCAAGTGTTGGTGCACCACCAAACACAGGCAACCCAGTTTACACAGCTTCCTATACAAAGAAGGAAAACGCATACGAAATGTAACACACCACATCCTCTACAAAAGCCTTCAAGAAAGCAGAGCTACTTTATTTAAGGTCTCCCTGTTTAGGCTAATAGACTGTGTGGGCTTAGTTATCAGAACTGGAGCATGAGCTCAGGCTTTGCAGTTTAGGAGACTATAAGGTCCATGAGAGAAAACGGATCCCAAATTAGGCTGGTCTTCCACTGATGGACAGTTACAAGTTTTTGAGGTGGCCAGAGAAATAATGCTTTTTACAGCAGTTATCATAAGCCAGATTTCTAAATAACAATATGCAAACATTTTCCAGGAAATAATTATCATGTAACTACATTTGGGCTCTCCAAAAGAAATAGTAATGTGATGTGGTCTGTTTTATTTGAGTCTCTTTTGATACTTTGTCCTTATTAGGCTTGGGAACATCTCTTGACAATAACCAGAAAGGGTCGTGTTTATTTTTTTTCTTTGTCCCTTTCAGTTTTGTTAACTTTTTATGAAGTTTTATTACTCTGGTTCAGATTTTTTTTCCTAAAAACATTTTCCATTCTTCATTCCAGTGATGGAGGAACATTGCCCTTTTTTTTCCTACTTCCACTTCTCACTTTCTCATATAATAAAGATGTTTATTACTTCACCTTGTCTCAACAATTTAATATATATTTGAAATATTGTCTGCACTGGGGTTTTGATATTAAGTAGGAAAAAAAAATCAAACTTTTATGATGAACCTGCTTCTACATTTTAACAAGAATGAAGATCAAAAGGAAGATACCATGCCAACAAATTCCTCACCTTTACCTGAATATACCACAGTTTTTTCTACTCTTCAGCGACCAGAACATTTCTGAAAGGCCACAATGTTCCATGAACTTGTCTTCATAATTAGTGTTTAAGGCAATAAGAAATTTGCAAACATCATTTACTTCAATTTCCCTGGTATTGCCATTCCTCCCAAACCCCTCTGTCATTAAAAATGATACTATATTAATTATTAATATAATTTCTATTAATATAATTACTAATAATAATATCTTACAGATTTACTGTCATGCATTAAAAATAACTGGAAATTAGACTATTATTCAATGAAATTAAAAGAAACCAACTAGAAACAATTCATAAACCCACATGCATATGAGTCTCTCTTGATCAGTTGGATGTGTGAAAATCGGCAAAAGATTTAAGTTTGATCTGCTTCTCTGAAATTTCAGTGCAGCAAAGCACTCAGCTGAGTGGCTCACATGGGCACCTGACCAGTAAGTACTGCTGGCTTCAGTACAGCTGCCACAAGTTAAATGTTTAACAGGCTCCTGGCTAGCACCCCTTGAAATGACATAACCAGGTAATGGAGTTTCTTCCACAGACCTCAGTTTTTACTGCATTACATCTGGAACTCCTTTCTGAATTTAAAGGGGAAAAAAAACCCCCAGCTCCTAAAAATGCCTTTTTTCACATGAGCCTTTCATGTGTTTGGAGTCACAATCCAGAGACAACCATTTGTCAGCCGGTGGCCGCTGGATGTCTCCACTGGCCTACGCAAACAGATCAAAGCTCTCCATCAGTGAAAGCTCTTTCAAAAGGCATTTATCTGGCTTACAAGCCATCACTTACACTTTCCAGAGTGCACAGCAGCCACACAGAGCTGCCCTCTCTGGCCCTCAGCACAGGCAGAGGATGGCAGCCTCACGTGGACTGCACTTCTGGTGAGGTTTCTCAGAGCAGCCCCCAGGGTTTAGATCAGAATTATTAAGATGTGGCCAGGTAAGAAGAAAACCAAATAGCAATTGCTTGAGCTCAACACTTTTTGTTTCTGTTTATATCCGGCAATAGCTAAAACTGTATCAATCAAACCCTCATAAGACAGTATCATAAGATAAACTATTAGGATTTCATGAAAGATGCCTTTTCTTACAGTGATATTATACAGGATTTATTAAAAATAAATTAAAATATATAGGAAGCATACTATTATAGACAAAACTACAGAGGACAAATAATACAACTAGTCCAAACAATCTCATTTTCTGGCCAGATTTATGTATTTATTTATACTGGCACTAATCAGAGAAGTAAACCTGCTACATGCACTGCAATTTCTCATCTGGAAAAATACCAAAATGTGCTCCATCCCCTGAAGTGCTGACCACTTCCTGAGGGACACTGAGAGCTATCATTCCCAAATGCTCTTAGCTTGGGATGTTCTGGAAAGAACTTGATACTGCTTTCTGTCTGTCTTTACAATTGGAAAGAACTGGATATTTCTGTTTGTCTATATTAGAATCTTACTGGCCTCTGGAATCTCAGCTTGCATCCAGATCTGTAATTTGAAATGTGATTTCATCTCCATCAGTACACTAGTAGCCCCAAAAACTTGGAACATCAAATAATGTTAAATTATATAAATCGGTATTTTGGCAACTTTTGTAAATACACCTTCAAATCCTGCCTTCAGCCTTTCCACAGCAAGTTTGGTCAGTTTTATTCAAATTGGTTCTACTGCTGGAGGACTTCATGTCAGCTTCAGAATAATAAGTGCCAAAGCTAGATGGGAAGAAAGGAGATTCAAGTTTAGGCTTGTGATTCCCCCAGCAGCATTCCAGACCAAAGCTTTCAGTCATCTCTTAAGGAAGCATATTTAAAGTTAAATGTCTTAGAAGTCCCTCTCCTATTAAAACATGAGCTCTGCATGTGAACACTATAAACTCCCAAAGTAATGCCTATCATGAAGAGACCATAATACCCAAATCTCTAGTATTTAATAAAACTCAAAAAAGGCTCCACAGAAAGCCTTGCCTCAGGTAAATGGATGGCATGCCCCTCTCCATGCACTCCTCACTGAAGTGCACCCTGAGCTTTCTTTAATATGAAGATAAAGAAGGACCAAGCAGCCAAAAGTGACAGCAGGGGAAGGAGGGAACACAATGCTGCTGTTTCTCAGTATCAGCTCCCAGACAAAATGAGCCAGCTCTCACTTTGTTACATTACTGGCAAAACATCTTTATTTTCTTTCTTAAACAAAACTTGCTCTGAGCTGTACAGTTTGCATTAAAGTCTAAATGCTTTCTGAAGTTACACTTTTCTGAGTTATTTAGCTTGGGGAAAGAAACCTAATGTTTTATCTTTAAAAATGAAAATTATTACATCATTATTTACATGAAACGATGACACCATGTTTTTAAAATCATTGCATATAGAAATCAACTTTCATTTTACTTTAATTACACAAGTCAGAGACAATAGTAATAATGTTTTCAGTTATCTCAATCTGCATTCTTTTTAGTTTCTTTAAATAGGCTGATTTTGCCAAAATTTCCCAGAGAAATAATTTTGGATGAACTCACAAAAATCCTTGTCATTCCCTGCCTCTTTTTCCTTGCTGTCTCCAGGAGGAAACAGTCATTTAGAAATGCTTCACTAACCCCAAAAATCCAGTTCCTGGACTCATTTCATATCCCTCTGATTGATAACCTCATCATTTACAGTCTTCTATGCAGACATGAAGATGGCCACTTCAATGAACACAGACTTAAAATCTACTACCTCTGCTTGTATAAACTAAACTAAGTTTTATACTTGTTACACACAGGATACACATGGATCAATGTGAAAAGCAAGAAAAGAGACTAAACTCCTTTTATGAAAGGTTTGTAACTGAAGATTCTTTGCTCTGGAACAACACCAAGAAATTAACACCTGAGGAGCCAGAGCAGAAAGAATGAAATGAGAAACAAGCAGTAGATAAAAGTCAGCCCCAGGCTCACTGTCCCTTAGGAAATACTTATCAGTATGTTCTGACTGAGCCTTATACACTTACAGATTGCCTTAAGATTAAAAAAAAACTACTATTGTGGGGTGAGGAGTGTTTCTGAAATAATAAAAAAATATTTGTACTCATTTAAATATTGATATAGCTATTATTTGGTCTAAAACGTCCTAACTGTATTTCCATGGCCTCTTGCCACAGTCCTTTAATAGGCAAATAAATTCTTAAGGATTACTTAAAACATTCTGTGCTTTTATTTACATACTCAAAGATATTTATTTCCTTCACTCTCATAAACATCAGTTTAAAACATGAATGTTCATTAGAGCAATGTTTTCAGTAGGATGCCAGTGACCTGGAGCTCAGTCAGGCAACTTGAAAGCTGCTTCCCTTCTGAGAGCAGATAAAACCCTAAACATTCAGTGTTTCACATTACATTTCATTTTTAAGACTATTCTTATATAAAAATCTATAATGATCATTGATTAGACTTCAGATTTCTTAGCAACTTTGCTTCTAATTTCTCTTCGGGGTTTTCAAACTTTGCATGCCTTGATTGTTAGATGTTAAGATTCCTGCAGAAAACTGAAGGGTACCAACTCAGTGATCTTTTCTCAGGGAAAATCTAACTGGCAGGCACTGGGAGGCAGCTATTGCTCCCTGATGCTGGCAGCTGGGCTCCACCAGCTCTCCCCACAGCACTTTGAGCCTCCATGCTCTTGGCAACTGCATTTCAGAACAACAGAGCTTAAGTTGTCTCATCTCCTGTATCTCTCTCAGCCAAGGGGAAAACAGGTGTCTGGTAAAAGAATATTTTATAGATAGAAAGAGAGAATCACAGGTAACACCAAGTTGGGAAAGGCAGCAATACTGAAGGGAAGGATTAGAGCTGAGAAAATACGCTGACAGCTTGTGGAAGGGTCTGAAAAGGCAGGACGAAATATAATAGGGATTGGTATGATATCCTACACTCGTGACAGAACAACCACCTGCACAAACACAGACTGAAAAGCTAATGGAGAAGAGCAGTAATTATACAAGGAATCTGGAGCAGTGACAGTGGGTGCCATTTAACGTGAGGCACTGAAGGTGTGAACTTAACAAAAGAAAAGCAAACACTGTACAGGTCAGTATAAACCAGAAGGCGATGTGCCAGTCACAGCAGAGACCAACATTCAGTGCAGCACTGTCCACTTCTGATGGACCATGTGAAGACAATGCAGAGGAGAAAGGGAGTGACCAGCACTTTAGAAAACGCAGCTGAAGAGGGAAGATTCAAATAATAGTGGTGTTCTGAAAAAGCAGAAGAGATGACAGTCTCTAGGTAGAGATAAAATACAAAAGGGAATAGAAGTCTTCCTATGTGTGCTGTGAACAGACAGGAGGTAATAGGCCAAAGCTGTAGCATGGAAATCCATATTACACTTCACAAAAGACTTCCACTGGAAGGAATAGCTAAGCACCATTTGCTTACAGAGACTGCAGAATCCCCACCACTGAAAACTGGCACTGGACAAACTGAACAAGCACAAACTGTCTTAAATTTGCTAACAGGATGTTGGAGGTCCAACCATGAATCTCTAATGATGAAAATATCAGGATGATCACACAGTAGTTAAGTAGAGCCTTAAAAACTAGAAACTCCTTCTCTTGAAAGGTAACGTACTTGGTTCCATCAAAAGGGAGCAATGCAGAGCACATTTGTCTAATGCTTCACTTTTTCCTTTCCATACCACAGTAACCAACAGTTACCTCTGTGTGAAAGTATCAGAACAATTCCAAAGACCTGAAACAATAAAGTTTCTCACTCTTCTGAAAATTAACTTAAAGGTGTTAAATTTATAATCACCTTACAATGATGGTGTGAGGCAGATTAGCCTATAGCTTTGTGTCCATGCAGCCAGGCTATTCCACACAAAACAATACAGAATTTTAGTGGAGACTGGGACATAGCAAAAAAGTTTCCAAACTCTCCAGAAAGCTAAATTAATAAGCCATGTCCAGCCTAGTTACATTCGTTCTTCCCAAAGCAATTAGGGGGGAGAGGGAATGAATGTTTAATTGTGTGGGTGATTTTTAAATGTCTGTATCAATTAATGCTTGCTTACACAGCACAGAAAGAGGGACACACATCACTACAGCTCCCTTAAAATTTGCTAAAGCTCTTCTCCCTGCCCCTATCTCAAGCTGGACTCAGTGCAACACAGTAATGCAGAAATCCTTTCAAGTCTGGCAGTAAGACTGCAGCCAAATATGTAAGCTATTCACAAATATTATCCAAAAACAGAGGGCAAGCACAGTTTGTGATTTAGGGTTCACCTGGTACAGACCTTTCAGAGGAAGAAACTGGGCTGGAACAGCAGAGGTAGCCTTATTAACTAAAGAATCTGAGGGGCAAAGAGGGGAAACTTCAGCAAAACACAGTTGTGAAAAATAATGGATCACACTCACAGACTTTAAATATAAATTACCTCTCTTTTAGCCAAAAAGCAGCTGTACAAAAGCTGATGTTAACGATTATCCATTTTCCATTGAAACCATTCTGTACTGGCTCAAACACTATAAAACTATATGTGCACACACAAGCTTTCAGCAGATCACCCTCCCCCTTTCTGAAATACTGCCTGCTCCTCTGGTGAAAATAAGCTGGTTAAGTCCTGTAAGCAGCCTGCTCAATATGATGCCCAATCCATAGTGCATAATCATGGATCTGGGGGAAAAATCCACTTCTTTTAACAAGAAACACAAGAGGGTTTTACACTGGGATTCAATACCCAGACTTGTAAAAGCAATTAAATATCCATCCTCACTCAATACTCTCTTTTATTTGGCATTTTCCTAAACTCCAAGATGCTTGGCGGGGAAACAGGAGCCAGACCTGAACTGGCACTGCCCTGTCCCTGCAAGGGAACAGCCCCATTGTACCAGTGCAACCCCTGTGCCTTTAAAAGAAAACAGAGGAGAGTCAGAGGAAAACACAGGAGATCTCAAGCTGCATTAACTGCTCTTCCTCTGGAATTAATAATTATGGAACAAGAGATGTTGCCAAGCAAATGACTTATTCAGATAGATTCTGAGAAGGAGATTACTGATGAAATAAATATTTTGAATTTTGTGGCTCTCTAATAGCCCACTGAGCTTCTGTTACAATACAGCCAAGGACACTGACCCTATCAAGCATTTTACTAAATAAACCTTACATATGCTAACACTTCAGCTATTCCACGTTTATTGCCTGTACACTGACCAGCTTACACAAGACACAAATATGGAACAAAATCATGTATTATATTAACAGCATACTCTTGAGAACTCCAGTGAAGATGCAAGAGAATTCAAAACATATGGAGATATTTTCCTATGAACTATATTAAATAGGAAGATGTATTAGTTACAACTGGGAATTACTGTAGACAGATATCAGCCACAGACATAGTGCAGGGCATGATGTTTAACATCAGAACATCTCCAGTGCACATGAGGGCCTGATCCAGAAATTTGCACTGCCTTGGGGTGCACAGATGCATCAAGGAAACTGTTTCTGTTCCTTTTTTCCTGACTGGAACACCTTCCAAGCTTTAAGTTGTGCCACAAAGTAAATAATGTAAGGTAGCACAGCTTGTTACATGGGATGGAAAACCAGCAATACACAGCCCTGGTACTCTAGCTGGTATTTCTTACACCAGATCAATCCTCTTAACAGTGAGTTTCAGTTTAGATTCCAATTCTTTCTCTCAATACTTCCACAGCACAGAAGACTCTTACCTTGGCTGTCTCTCCACTTCCAAAAACAGACTTTATACTAACAAGCTAGTTTACAGCAACTAAGGTCAATCATGTTGGTTTTAAACGACATGATAGAAATGCAGATGGAAGGACCTACAGACAGACATACCCACATAAACTTCAGAAAAAAACAAATGCAAATGTGTAGCCATTAGATTGCATTTTACAATACATATAGTTATTTAAACTGCTTTATCTTCTAAATATTTTCCAACTCTCTTGCGTGTCCAGTCTGCGTGTGTTTGGTCAAATTCTTTTACTGATGCTTGACGTCCATTTCCCTCTGCAAAGACCTCTATGAGCACAAAGCCATGATTCCATTCTGCAGCAGGCAGCAAATACAGTCACAGAAAATCCCCCGAGAATCTCTTCAACACTGGCTGTGAGTCCCTCAAAAACAATAAGGATGGCTTATGGGAATGAGATGTGAATGAAATGTATTTCAACTGAGCTAAGCGTGTTAGAAGACAACTGGAGTCAGAAACCAAATCTTGATCTAATATTTTATTTCCACTGCAAGACTCCCTTCGATGAGGGTGGTGATTGTGGATGGAGTGCTGATGGCACTGACGTGTGGCTTGGCACAGCACGGCAGGCTAGGAATGGGAAGGAGGATGTCTGCTGGTTCTATATGAATCAATATGCTTAGTTTAGATCAACTAGCCAACAGCAAAGATGAGCAATTAACTGTATTTTTCTTCTGTATTTCCATTGAAAGCTGTTGAGCTGGTTTCAGAAAAATTCCCAAAATGCTTACAGCATTGCTAAGATAGAAGTTTTTTTCATCAGTTTTTCAACTGAAAACTCATTTATGGTTGTAAGAATTAAATTAATCATGACATTTAGTTTCTCCTTTCATGGCTTCAGGGATGACGGGTAGAATAAACAGCATTTTAGGCAGAATGCTTTGTATTAGATCCTGCCATAGCTAAGACTTACTTTATTGCATTGGACAAAATAGTAACCAGACATGTTCTATAAATTACAAACCACAAAGTCAGGATAAAACTTCCTTTTTTTCCATAAGTACTCCCATAATTTCTGTGATGCTCACAAAACACTCTGACAAGAGCCAAATGACTACCCAGGCAGATGGAGTCTCCTGCTCCCTAACATTGATTAGCATCATATCCAACAAGATATCACTGTGATTAAAGCAGATTTATGCTCAGAGTCAAACAGCATTCAGACTGAGAAAGCACAGCAAAACTGGCATCTGGGTCTTCTTGCTTCTTAAAAGCAAGAATTCCTGACAAGGAGCACTGCACACAAATCTCCATGCAGCAGACACAGCATCAATTCTATCTGCAGCTGTTTCAGGCAAGACTTCATTTTAAACTGGATTTTATCCAGTATTCCTGCAATAACCCCAAGGAGACTTGATCCACTGATGACTTCTAAACTGATTTTCATAGAACAGATCCAGCATACCTCAAATATCTTCTTTAATTTCTCAGTGACTAATGTACGTTGTTTCCATCAACATAATGTTTTAATCTAGTAAAGAAAGCCAAAGCTTTTAATTTAGAAAGTTCACCTTCTTCCTGTACATGCTGCATCTTCTCTGTGTTCCCAGCTCCCGCCCCAAATGAAAACAGAACTTGAGGCACAGAAGGGCCAAATGTGTCGACCCAGCCAACCATAAGAACTTTCCATCTGGCCAAATGCAGATTTATGCAGCAAAAGCTGCTGTCCCCAGACAATAAGACCTTTGACATTTTTAAGTTAAACTTTCCAACTTAGCTATTATCACTTGAAAAAGTTTAATTTTTTTTTAAATGAGGATGCTGTAAACATGCTGAGAAATCACTGAAAACAATTTTCTAGATAACTCTCACTGATTTTAACAGAAGCTACTCAAATGCCATTGTGGTGGATAATCACCTCAGCAAGCTAAAATGCATACATGAAAACAAATGTGTTGGTTTGGACCTACTCAGATTCATCCACATTTGAAGTATTTAAATATTGCTTCACTGAATAGTAGCTAATGACCCTGCACAATACCTGAAAGAATTTGATATTTTTTCATGGCTCCTTTTGCTCATGCTTTCCCTGTGGAACAGGAACCCTGTCCCTATGCATATCCCCTTGCACTGCCAAGACACTGCATTGAGCCACCAGCCTCCACAAAGAAATCCCTTGGTTCTGCTCCTGAGCCCTGATCTAAACCTTCTTGCTTCCTGTACAGGATGCAAAGGAGGCTGTGGTTCAGCACAGCTGCCTCCTCCTCTGTGCAACAGGAAAGGCAGAGACAGAGCACGGGCCACTCACCCCACCCCATTCCCCAAGGTGAGCAGCAGTAGCCAAAGGAGCTCTGTAATTCCAGTTTCTGCCAGTCAGGACACTAAACAAATAAATAAATAAATAAATACAGCAGAATGCTCTTACTGAAAACCCTCCAAATTTTAGTAGAGCAACAATCTCTTAATATTGTTTGAACACAAACCAGAGATTGAGTGTTCTGCAATAAAGTCTCTGTCAGTGACGCTAACAAAAATATTAAATTTCAGCAATATGCTGACTTTTAAAAATGGACATCTGTTTGTATTTAGATTCTTTATGTGACTATATTCAACAACAATGAAAGGATGAGAGCATTCCTTCCTCCAAAACTGCTAGGTGACTATCAAGCTGATTAAATTGAGAAATTAGCATTGGAGGAAATCAAATCCAACAAATCAATCACATAGTCCTTGTTCAGGGGAGAGACCCCTACTGAAATCAAAGGGAAAAACTTGAACTTTACATGATTGAAATCATTTGGGGTAAGCATTGCTGGATTTGGCACAGGATCTGCAATACATCCCAGACTGTTCTCAATGCCTCTCCATCCTCATCTTCACACACCTGCCTGGTCTTGCGGCTTCACCGAGGAGACCCTGTCCCATTGCAGTTTTGGAGCATGGAAAAGCAGAACCTTGTTAGAACTGAAAAAAAATCTCATTTCAGAGACTTCCATGGGACTGACAGGAAATTTAAGCCCCAAGGATGAAAGTGCTGAAGAAGCTCCCTGTGCTGTCCTCCACTGCAGCCCAAGGAGCACCATCAGCTGCTGGGGGGGCTGACACCAGCGAACATTAAACCTCCATCCCTGGTGCTGCCGATCCGCTGGCACGGCAGCTACAGCCAAACACACAACCAGAGCAGCTGGCAACACTGCCACAGCACCTGTCCCCTGCAGGGTGTTCCACTGGCTAAAATCCTGACCAGCCCACTCTCAGTGAGCCTCACACCAAAGACAGCCAGAGATCTCCAGCAGGATTTCTGCACTGCAGCCACGATTACCACAGTCCTGTTGTGAGGCATTGCCAACCACCTGGACACCTGTGGGCACACAGTTTGTGGTCACTGGGAGTGGGGCTGCAGCCCAGCCTCATCCCCAGTGTGTACAGCTGTGAGCAGCAGGTGAGCAGCACTGAAAGCATTGAGACACAGAGTGCCCAGGTGCACTGACCAATCACCAAAGGGAACACAGGGCACACAGGTGCAGTGCATGAACTATGAGGGGGACAAAAGGTTGGACTAAAGACCAAGAAGATGCTTGCAGCCTTCTGAAGTGGTATAGAGCTACTGTGTATGGGTTGAAGCCTTCTGAAATTGTATGGTGATGCTCTGTGTATTGTAGCCATCTCAGCTGTGACATGTCCTGTGACAGACATCCATAGCTGGCAAAGAAAACAAGAAAGCCTCAGCCTTGGGATGCTGGGATGTCACTGTTGTAACCCAGTTCAGCAGGTGACTGGATTTATTTGTTCTAATGGAAAATTTCCAAGAAGCATTTGATGTCATTAGGAACAGACAGGGCCAGTTTCCCAGCACAGTTCCAGCTCACACACAGAGCTGTTACAAGGAGAGCTTGAACCAGGAAATGAGGAAGAGATGTGGAGGGACACAGAGCATTAGGTCTGCCTGGGAATAAACGCAGTGTAAACATTGCCTGTTATTCCAATTAAGAAATGGATATTGGCTTCTGTATAGCTACTGACCTCATTTCTCACACTTATTTTTGTGGAGATAAATATAGGACAATAAATTCTCATAATAATCTATTATATATCAGAACTTTATGTTTTCACAATTATCAATATAACAATTCTTGGAAAAAACTAAATTAACACAGAAAATTTGGTCTGAGTTACTCAAATAAACTACTGGAAATAACTAAGATTTTAATCTACTTGAAATTTCAGGAAATTGAGAAAACCACGAGATCCTTTTTTTTTTTTTTTGCTGTGTTATGCAAGTATCTGAAGATTTGACATGTTTGAACAAAGAAACTGTTTCCACAATCTCAAAGCAAGAGATATAAGTAAATTAGATTACAGTTCATAATCAACTCTATATATGAAATATATACCAGAGGATAAAAGGAAATTATGATGATGCAAAACTAGGTGCTTTTACTATAATTTTTCATCTATTGCTTTCCTAGATTACCATTTGGACAAGCTATGTATAACCAAACTCCACAGAAATCTGTTCATGCAATATGCCTCTTTAAACTATATTTTCTTATAGAAGTGAAAAGTCAAATACCATTGGCTTCCTTGGTTATATATGTACTAGGAGTGCACATTTCCAGTTAACAGGGTAATGCCCACTAAAAACATGCTTTTCAAGCAGAGCTAGAATCCTCTGTACTGCCACTTAGGTAATATCATCAACACTTCAATAATCCTATTTTCTGGGATTTATGTTAATGATCTGTCAGATTTTGCTGCTGGCTGGCAGACACTGTACAAAGTTAAGCATATACACCCACACAAATGAACCACCAGCTCTCCCAGCCTGTCTTCTGTACAGGACCACAGCCTCGTACAATTCTCTCTCTCAAAGATGAACAAATCTGAGCACCATAAAAAAAATCTTCCACCATCATATGAAAAAAGGTAGAATGACTAAATTCCCACTGACTGCCATGAAGTCAGTAGTAGGACCAACTGTGCTGGTTTTTTGTAACCCATGACTCCTATTATTGCATTTACTGAAGTTCAGAAAGTCTACAGACCAAAAAAATATTTATCAGCCAGCCAGCAAGCCTGTGGATATTTTTTTTTGAGACATTTGACAATATGGGTGAGTCCCAGTTTGGGAGTTCTGGTTTTTAGTGGTAGCCTGTAGACCTCACATCTAGTTCCTGGGACCAGTCAGCATAAAATCCTGAAGTAAGTACCACCGATTTTTGTGGTGCTTCTTTTTTAGGCTTTGATTCTGGAGTTGTATTTATGCATACATATTACTAGAACGTTAACAGTCCCTCATTCATTTGGAATATTTACCTGACTAAAGGGAAGTACAGAGAGGGGCAATAGGAAACATTTGAGTGTTACTTGGTTTTGTTGTTGGGATGCTGGAAGGCTCAGCTTTTTTCTCTCTTCTTTTTGGTAGATTACTGGAGAAGTTGCACAGAAGTGACCACAAGTGTTTGAGCTTGCTTTTTGCCTATTTCCATTTGATGAAGCTCACAGAGATCAAGTTGATTGTTCAAGGTCACCCAGAAGCAAATGGCCCCCAGAAAGGATGACAGCTCCAACTCCACTCTTTCCTGTTCCTGCAGTTCTTTATGCTGAATCACACGGCAAAGTTAAATCTTCTTCCCCAAAATCTTGCTCAATTTCTCCCCATTCTTCTGTTTTACATCACTTCATTGCTCTTCTAGAGCTTGCAAACAATGTGACTCAGTGACCTTTTTTCTTCTATTGTGTTTCTCAATAAGAATTACTGCATAATTAAACCACATTTTTTAGTATTTCTTTAGTTTCTTTTCTGTAAGAGCTGTCCCTTTGTGACAGCCTTTGAAATTCTGTGAAGGAACCACTTTTCTCTACCAGTCAATTTCTTTTAAAAAACACAAATTTTTCCTGCACCGAATTTATTTTGTTTCTGTATTTGAGACTAGTTTAATCTGGACTTCATGATCTTAAGATCCTTTTCAACCTAAATAATTCTGTGATTGCAGAAGACTTGGCTAGCATTAGCAACCAAGTTCTACACCAAAAAGAACAGAGGCTCTGAACTGTGCTTAAAATTTACCTATTTTATCTGGCCCTTGGAAAGACACCTACATTGAAAGACTTCAAGCACTCAGGGACAAGATCAGCATCCCACAAAATGTTTACTGCTCACAGCTCACATTCTTAGACTCTGAGCCCATCATCACTTGTATGTAGGTCACTGGTTTCACAGAAGTTTCCACTCCTCTATATGAACTGATTCCTCCAAAGAAGGGTGCACATGGAAATGGGTGCACACGGAAATGGGTGCACACGGACACGTGCAGGACCCCAGCAATAACCTAAAGGTAGCAGAGAGCAAACTTCACAGACAGACAACAACTTAGCATAAATATACAACAGTTTTAGAAATAAATGAATCCTGATCTGGCCTGTATACATGGGTAATCTAGCAATTCAGAAAGCACTTCCAGCGCTCTCAAAATGTTTCCAAATTCAGAATAAGTGAGGCAACTCTTGGAAGAAGCAGCAAGGAGCAATTCACATCTTTCTATGAGGTAAACTCATCATTTCAACTGATGATTTATTAGAAGTATTAAAGGCAAGCTATTAAAATCTCCACTCTCTGGATCTAAAACAAGATCATGTTCAGCAGATATTCCACATGCTCAAAAAATTAAATTTGTATAACCACCTATATATTATGAGAACCCCTGATAATTGTAACCATATCAACATGAAGAGAAGGGTTAAAAAGATCCAAAAGGACAACATATATATACAGCATTACCTTTTTCTTTTTTTTACTCTTGGGAAACAAAAATACCACTCTCTCTATCCTTCAAGACACTGATAGCTCATATTTCTCTTACATTCGAAAGAACGGACAAGACTTTCCTTGTCTTAAGAACCAGAGACAAAGGAAATAATTCTATGTATGTTGGACATCCTTAGTGGTGCTTCACAAAACTACTTTGAGAAATCACAGGTGCAAGGTTGACTACACTGCTGAGCTCCCATTTCCCAAGGCTTCCCAGCCTGAAGACAGAATAAGGGATAAACCAACATTAAACACAGAGCTTGATGCAGCTCATGCAGAACCTACACCCAGGGTCCTCCCACAAGGACTAGCTCAGGTCCTCAGCGGGATGCAGGACATTTCCTTCTCCCTAAAGCCTCTCTGGGTTATTTCCAGAGGGATGCAATCCAGGTGTCAGCCTAAACTGTACTGCAGCACTGGCATGGTCAGCTGACCATGTGCCTCCCTCTGCTTTCACCACTCAGCCTCCTAAAGTCAAGGCAGCTTTTTGCAAAGCATATGTGTGAGATACATCTGTGTTCTGCATACAAGGTGTCTGTGGAAGGAATGATAAGCTTCCTCTGCTGCCTTGTCCCACCATGCTTGGCTCCTCTTTTTTTCTGCAGGGCCTTACCAGAAGCTGACCTACCAGCTGCAGCTGCAAGGTCCAGGAACACAAATTTAATTCCCTTTTTCCCATGAATTCCAAGGTATGATATAAGAAAGCACAGCCCTACAAGCCTACATCTGTGGGCAGTAGCACATGCTGCCCTCCTAAGGAAAAAGGCAGAGGGATCAATTTTCAAGACATGACTGGGAGAGAGCCAAATTATTCCTACCTAAGGAGGAGTGAACCTCCAGGGAGCCTCTTGATTCCTTCGGTAGACCACAGAGCAAGTCTCATGTCCAAGTCATAAATTAAGCTCTGCAGAAGAAGGGTTGCTCCAGACTCTGGGCGTGGTGTCAACTCCTCCTGGGTTAGGGAGAAGGGCCAAGAGTCTCCGCCGGTCTCAGAAACCAGAAGTGCTAAATACTTTGATTTAAAAACACTAATAAATGAAACATATAAACCTTTTGAAACAAAAGCTCCAGGTCTTACTTGCTGACACAACACAGTTTCTTCCAAATGCTTCAAACAGTTACCAATGCACTTTGGAATTAACTCACTCATTTAAAAACAATAAATAAAAATTCCAATTTTATAACTTCTAATGATAAGTTCCCTATGCCTTCACATATAAGGAAATACTTAAATTATGTGGCACATCACTGCTTTTATTAATACATAGATTTTTTTAAACAGCTGGTATAGAATGCATTTTGGATGCACAAGCTGAAGAGCAGATTTTCACCCTCAATACTAAGAGAAAATTATAAACTCCAGTCTATATATAGCTCTATTACAGTCTATAAAATGCTAATGAAATAATCAACATGACATGGAAAATACTAAGCATTCCAGTGACAAGGTAGGAATTTTCTCTAAAATGCCATATTCGCTTTGAAAAGTTGTAACACCTGAAATCAGGGGATGACAAAAACAATCGCAGGAGTCTTCTTTTTTTCTGAAGTATTGTTTCCCTGCAAATGACATCTTAACCCGGCAGCGCTGTGAGAAGCACGGGGAGCTGGTGTCCCTCAGTGAGCAGCAGAGCAGGGATGCCAGCGGGCCGAGGCGGCCGTGCCACCTCCGGCCACGCCAGCGCGGCACAGAGGCAGCAGAAAGCCCCAGCAGGGCCAGAGCTCTCCCCGCTCCCAGAGCACCGCCTGCCCGGGCAGAATAACCCAGATATTTCATGTCAACAACGTGGCTCTGTAAGACTCTCGCAGAGCGAGGAATTTCCACTGCAAAGTGTGGCAGAGAGACCTCCCCTGCTCTACTGAAGCCACGTGAACTCAGACCGTCTGTACACGTCTGCAGCTTGCACATCACCCGTGTCTGGTTTATTAACATATGGTGACACTGGCCACAGCTCTGGACAGCACATAACCACATGCTAGATTATTTTGTAGTTATTACTATTACATATTTATTTACATTTAAACAGCTGCTTTAATTTCTGAGTGGGGATAAGAGTTTATTCCGGGCATTTGTAATGACCAATTTCATTCTAGACAAAGGCAAATGATGGTTTTTAGAAGCATGTGAAACACTACCCAAACACTGCTGTTGCAAACAAGCTAAAAAGTCTCTGCAGAAAGAACAATGATAATTGTTATCTTGCTATTCTCTATTATGTGAATTAAGCTTTCTCACTTTTGGTGCTTTGTCTTGATGAGTTTAAGTTCCAACAGCATGACAATAGGCACAAGTCCAATCTAAATTGTAAAGGGTTTTGTTTCTGTACTTTGATTTTTAATTTTTTTAAGAGTCTGATCCTGATGCTATTTCATTCATTATTATGAGTTTTACGCTTTGATGGAAGCAGTTGGATCCTAAGCGAGTTTATACAGGAAACAGAAGATCCTTTTATGACTGAAAAAATGTGTAACAATGTATACATTGTAAGAATGTGTAACATCTAGCAAATACTACCGGGTTTTATGGGGCCTAGAAGGAGACATCAGCCTTCTCAGCTCTCACCTGAAGGGTGGCTCATAATGGACACGTGCCCTGGTTAAGGACTCACCACAGTTAGGGCAGATTCTAACTCAACTAGGTCCTTATTACTGAAAGACCTTTCCTCCCGTGTGTCTGACAAGTGACTGCTCCTGCATTAACCTTTTGGATACAAGAAAGTTCTAGGAGTAGCCCTTGACAAAAATGAATGAAAGCTTTGCTACTGGATTCAAGGCTGTATGAAACTATCTCAGTTTCAGGTTTCAGAAGGACAAATCTCATTTTACACTAATGAAATAGACTGGCACATGGGACCCCATCTAAAGCCTCCTGCTGTCATATTTGAATGAATCCAGTAAGCATTACAAGCTCACCTTCTGGCTTTTGGTTTTGAACATCCACATCCATTCCAACTAAAATTACTGTGGGTGCTAAAAAGCCACACAAATCTACAGTAAATCTAAAGGAAAATTTTCCTGATGTCCCTGAGACTGGAAACAGCAACTTTCACATATGCTGCCTCTGGGAACTGCACAATTACATCAATTGACATCTCTAAGTTCTCTCTTTAAAACATGCTGAGGCTTTGAATGGGCAATTTGGAGCCCCACTGGACCTCTAAATGGCTGGGCAATAGTTTTAAAATATGCATTTGCCCAATGGAGCTATTAAGGTGTATAGTGGTAATATATATTTGCTACTCAGGCATGCACCACTTATGAAGTTTCTAATGAAAACATCTTTATTAAATAATATTGTTAGGGTACATGAGCACTCAAGCTACATCAGCTTTATTTGCAAAGTATCAGCCTTAATAGTTTACCCACCTCTCTTGTTCAAAATAAGCTATGGTTTTGATTCTAGAGTACGCAACAGATCTGTTATTACATGGGTCTGTTATTTTGGAGCCCAGCTGGACATCTACCCAGCTGGGTAGATCTGCTGAAGGTGACCCCAAATGAGCTGGGGAGTTGATCCAGACAATCTCCAGAGGTCCCTCCTGATGTCAGCTGTTCTGTGACTTACAACTGCAGCTCATGTTTTCCCTCAGACTTCCCCCAATGAGCAGAAGCTTTCTCTTTGTATCCAAAAACCACCACCTTGCCCTGGGATCTTGCCAAAACCCCTCACGTATAAATGCACATAACAATTACATTTTCATACCACAGGGATCTCAGTAATTTGTGATCATTCCATGCAGTGTACCGCAGAATACCAAACAACAAAACAGTTGAACTTTCATTTTTAGTTTAAGTGCCTCAAATTAGGTGATATAATTAATTCTAATGTTTCTGAAACCACACAAGACCGACTGATAGAACTTCATTCTTCGTTCTTCATCCAGACAGTAAGTCAGAAACATCTCTGCTGAGTATCATGTATGTTCTAACTCTATGGATTTTATCACCAATGCTTTTCTGTACCAAAACCAGCCAGCACTGCTTTCCCAGCCGTCTGGACTTGATCTTAAACATCACAATATTTGGTATTTTTCTTTAAACTACAGACAAAAAAAGGACAACCTCTAGGTCCATTTTTTTAAAGACTTCTTGATTTTCATGTGTTCAATGTTTTTAAAAAGTAACTCCATTAAAGCACAAAATTTAGTAAGTGAACAAAAATCCCTCCCCAAAATACAATCTTTGAGGCTTCACCATTTCAGTGCAGTGTTCATGTTTCTCAAGGCTTTAGTTTGACTATGGATAAGACAACTAACTACATGGTAGAAGGTGCTGTAAAAGAAGCCTGAAGAAAAAAATTGTCCCTGGAAAAAGGAAAGAAACATAGTTTTTGTTCTGACAAGAAATTCTCTCCTTTTCTTTGCTGTGGTGCACAGAGCAGGATCTACAGGACATGCATGGACACATACCCTAAATACTTGGCATGCCTTCCCCACCCTTCCAGCAGGAAGGCAGCTCTCCAGCTCATGCAAAGCCACACAGCTCCAATTCCCAGTGCACTCAGGATAAGGAGCAGAGCACCAACAGCTCGGGATGCTGAATTTCCCTTCCTGCACCGGCACACCCACACATCCAGGCTGCCCCCAGAGGGGCTCACATAGACACATCTCCATCCTGCTCCTCAAACTTTCTACCCAGCAGTTCACCTACACTTCAGTTAAAAGTATTTGAAAATACATTGTTACAGAATTGAAGAAAATGTCAAATTCAAATGTTTTGAATCAGACAAAATGTTGTAATACATATTTTTTTGCTTTGCTTTTCTCTGAGCTAGATGAAACTTTATTAAATAACTGAAATATATTAACATCACTGTTTTTTCCATTTTACCAGAGAAGTTACAGACTAAGCCTGGCCACCTTAGCTCTGCCCTTCCCTTGCACCAGCATGCAGACAGGCTTCCTGTACCAGCTCAGCTCATTTTATTAATTTTTTCTTTAATTGCACTTGACTCCCTATTCCTGTTGAGGAGGCAGCACAAAAGGGACAGCTGTGTGTATGCAGATGCTTGAGTTTCGGCACTGATCCTCCCACAGGGACCAAAGGCATCACTGTGGATGATCTCCCCATAGCCTCTTTGCCCTGCTGGCAGTTGTTGCTGGGAATTGCCATTCCCAGAGCACATCTCCTGCAGAGGAGCTGCACCTTCCCAGGACACCAGCCAGAGCAGGGGCCAGGGCCTGGCAGCTCAGCCAGACACCCACGGAGCTCCACTGTCACCAGAAATCCAATTTTAAACCAAACTAGTGAAATTGGGATTTCTCAAATACTCCACGAACATTTTCAAATGCTAATGAAGATAAAAAATGTATCAACGTTATCATTTCAGTTTGCACAAGGAATTTGCTTTTGATATAAAACTCCCTGCAAAATCCTTACCAACCATTGTTAGTTCATACTGCCAAGCAATCCCTAAGCATGCAAATGGGATTTCTGCCAAATTACATTCATCTGGAAGACACTCTCCTTCTGATAAATTCCATTTAGTCCAGGGGATCAGACCACAGCTAACCTAGAGAAGAATATCCCAAAATGCATGCACTGTAACTATGGGTCTTCAACATTGCCTGTTTTCTCTACAAAAATTCACGTTCCCAGTGCATGCAAACAAAGCCAACATCATTATAGTACTGCTTTATGAAGTAATTATGCTGTGTTAAAATGAGGAACACAGCTCTACATTGAACTTTTTAGTATATTTCTTGGACTTTTTAAAACAGACATAAGAAAACAAAAAATTCCCATCACAGTTTGAATTCATAATTTTAAAAATTCAGAAGTAATCCCACTTCAAACAATACTTAATACTTCAAAATGCACTCTTTGTTCTACACAAATTTTTACATACATTTAAATAACATTAGTTTAAAATATATACATTTGTATTTTACAGATGACTGCTCATGTTCGATATGAAGGCCTGATTTCTATTGCTCATGAAAAAGAAGTCAAATAAAATAATGGTTGAAGAACTTTTGCTCAGATAGTTCATGCAACAGATAATCACATAATCACTTGGGTGATTGGATGGACTCGATGATCTCAAAGGTCTTTTACAACCTACTTGATTTTGTGATTCTGCAAAAGTTGAAGACCCAAAACTTTTGTATCCTGAGGATAAATATTTCTATGCCACAGAAATCTCAATCTGTGAAGTTAAAAGAATATTAACATTTTTAGTTTTTTTAATTACTTCCTATGTCCCAAAATATCTTGCTGACCTGCCCCTTCAGTGCCTGCTTATTTGCACCAGCCCTGGGCTGGGATGTCTAATGTTTGGGAAGGTCACCACACAGCAGAATGGTTCCCTATGTTATGGACTGATTAAAGACACAGACTGTGTTACATGAACTGTGGCCAAAGCCCAGTAAGGTACACTAATGGAATTACTGCTTTTACTGAAGTCTCAGTACGTGGGATATAAGTGCAGGGGCCTCTAGGGAGGCAGACTTCCACAGAAAAGATTACCATGAATAATCCTAGAAGAAAGGTCTTTTAGGAAACAATATATTACTTACTTGTCCTCATGCCAACTGTGTCTCAAAAACTGACAAGAGGCAATAGTCTCAGAAGCAACGTGCCTGATTGCAATTCACAGAAAAAGAACCACAGAAGTTCACAGCTAAACAGGAACATTAATGAAATATCCTTTTGATAATAGCAGGACAGGCCTATAATACCCAAGTTTTCACAACCACTTGAATCTTATCTCAAGAGATCCAATGTCCCAGGCAGTAGAAAAATCCTTTTGAAACTTGGATTTGTTCTTAAAAACACAGTCTTTTCTTCTTTGAAAACTTAACACCTGCTCTCCAATCTGTATTTGTAATTCAGGCCCCTGTCCTGCGTGGTTCTGCTTTACCAGAGGGCGGAGGGATCGCCTCTGGCATGTACAAGAATATCAATCTTGCTAATATGATTAGAAGCAGCTGTGAAGACAAATGTATACAGATTTTAAGCTGTCTGTGGTGTAGGTGCATACACCAATTGCCAACACACACAAATCCTCAGGCCATTGTATTTTCCCTGCAGTTGATGCTGGTGCTAACTAGATATAGAACACGTGCTCCTTTCACTCGGCCTTCCAAATTCAATATCCAGCACTAACTGTGACCTATAGCAAATATAAACAGGTGGTGTGATCAGCAAAATTTCCACTTTCCTGTGAATGCAATAAATATTTCAATAAGCAATTAAGCAATAAGTATTTATTTAAATGTTAGGCTAAATTATTGCAAGTTGCAATAATTTAGTGAATAATTCAATAATTTAAATGCTGCAATAAACCCCTTAATATGTATTGCAGTACAGTTTCATAAATCATAAACTGACCAACATTTAGAATATATTATATGTGCTATATAAACATGCAACACCTCCTTCATATACAAACACTACATAAGCTTGCACACACATAATTCCTCAATCCAATGGTAGGGAGGGATCTACCAGTGTATAAATAAGAATAACTGCTTAGCTTTAGACACATGGTTTTAAAATCTGTTTGTGCACTTTTCAGTGAACTAAAAAACATATTTCAGTTCTGGCTACTGTCTGCATGCATTAGGCAGCATCCATAGAACTTGACAAGTCAGATAGCCTGATTTTGAATTTCAAAATAATTTTTAAGGCCTTGACTATTTTTTGTTATGATATGAATTTTGCAGGTCTTCAACGTCAACTCATCACTCCTTTTATTTCATTTGGAATGCAACATGTGTTGTCCTCAAGTACTGAAATAATTTTCATGGCAGTAGCAGCAAAAATACACAATTACTTCTACTACTGGATAAGCCAGAGCTGACTTCACAGAACAGTGTGCATCAGAAAAAGGGCCAAAAGCAATCCTGTATTAAAAGATCATTCCTATCCCCAAAATTTCCTGAAGAATAATGCTAAATGTGAGCTGGAGACTTAGATCTTGCTCCAGGGTGTGCAGTGAGGGCAGGCACAGTTCCATGTACAGCACCAGGATCCCATTTCCTCTGTCTCAGCCCGGCGGGGCTGATGCCAAGCGGGTTTCCTGATGGATTCCCCGAGCTCTGCAGCAGGCAGCACATGAACAACATCCTCCACCTAAACACAACCCACCAACACTTTATACAGCTGGGCTTTGCTCTCCTTATAGAATGTGCTAAGAAATGTCATGTCTTGCTGTAATTGTAAACCAGGTAATGGTGAATTGCACTTGGGCTGGGCTGTACAAAGCTGCACGAAGCTGAGCCTGACCCATTTACCTGTGGGAATGAGCAACACATTGCACATTAGCTCCAGGACGTGCCTTTGGATTTGAAACAGGGAGGAACAAGGGATTGTCCATATAAAAGAAAGATAAATCAGAGAGAAAGGGGAGGGAAGAAATTCAATATACCAAGCAAAAAATAATCCTTATTGCTCTGCAGTATCAGATCTAACCATGGTGCTAGAAAACCAACACACCAAAAAAAGCTTATAAACGGTCACTAGAGAAAGCCAGATTTTTTTTTAAGTCTCAGACTCAGTTATTATTCTCATAAATGATGAAAGAAATAACTAGACTTTCCTTCCAATTATTTTTAAGCTAAACATATATGGTATAAGTGACAGTCATGCATAAACATCTGAAAATACTGTAACCATCCAATAAAGGATTAAGAACATTCAGTAAAGCTGATACGGGTTTTGGATTAAGATCAAAATAAAACCCTCAAAACCAAGCCCAGAGCTTAACTAATTAAAAGAAAAAGCAAACACTTGACAGCAAGATTGTTAAATAATTGAAAACCCTCTCAAGGAGAATTAAGACCATTTAAACTCAGAAAACCAAGTTCTAAATACATAATGAAACTAAGGATAGACAAATTAGGCTAATCAGCATGTCTTTTTTTTACTCTTTTCTCTACTAACATTCAGTGTGTTCATTGAGATAAAATCAATGGATTTTTGTTCTATGTGTTTGGCTGCTGAGGTTCAGCTTTGATTAATGGACAAACACTGGGAATGTTCCAGTGTCCAATGCAATCATGGTGTCTCTCAAGCTCTTGGACCTCCATGGCAACAACTGCTCCTGTGGCGAGAAACAGCAGCCCTGTAGGACAGCTCAGGGAGCAGATCATCTTCTCAAAATGCTGGGCTTGGTCCAGGGGGGAACAGGGTTTAAAAGGGACACTCCTCTTCTGAGCTGCTGTAACTGCCACCGCCAACCCTGGCTGCAGCTGGCCCAGAAAAGCCAGGCACTTCCCTGAGCCAGATTCCATCCTCTGCACCACACCCGAACCGGCCAGTCTGTGTGCAGACAGATGGAACCATGCTGTATAAAACCCAAGGAACGGGAAACTGGCTGGTATTTCTGCTTCCCCATTACAGTTTCTGTTCAGAATCAGGCTTTTCTTCTATTCAAATCACTTGGCCATGTGCAAGAATCTCTTTGATATTTTGTATTTTCAGTATATTTTTCAATCTAGTTACAAATACAGTGGAGTCATTCAACTGATATTTGTCCCGTTTGTTCAAAATTTTTAATTTCATGAAACCTGAAATCTTTCCTCACAATATGTTTGTTTTGCTGAAAACGAAGACAGGCATTTCAAAATCATTTTCACTTTCTCATTTCACTTCAATGCTGTAACAGCTTATTACAATGAAAATTAAAATAAATATTACGATTATATATATATATATTTAAGTTTTGACAATATTGATTCCAAATAATTTGATACTTTAAAATGTTTTGTGTTCCTGGAAAACGTTCCCATTTTCAGTTTTTGTTCAAAGTTGAAATGAACACAAGTAGTCAAAATGTTAACACTGCAACAACACAACGTGACCCTCTCCCTAAGACACACAGAGCAGACAAACAATAAGTTACATTACAATTCATGCCAAATTCTACATAAACAATGACCTGTTGTTTTTTTAAGGATGCTTTGGCTCTTGTCAGTAATGTTAAGCACCTCATATACATTACAGAAAATCCATGAGACATGGAGAGCATTTGAAACTGAATTTTACAGTCAGGATCCAGACACAGAAGGAATAACCAACTTCCTCACTGCTAGATAGGAAAGCTGTGCAAGCCTGAAATGCAGCTCTGCATCCCACCTGCATCCCATCCCTGCCTTTCCTGAGGGTCCCAGTCCCAGTGCCTTCTGCCACATCCCCATCAGTCCCAGCTCTCGGAGCTCAGGGCCAGCAGCACTGTTCTGCCTTTCACCAGAGCTGCATTTGGTGCATTATTTATAATTTTACTAGTTCAGTTGATCAAAGTAATGGACTAGATGTTGACTTTTTAGATGTTTTGGCAGCATAGTTGGAGGAACTTGAAATTATTAAGCAGATGTTCTGCGCCATAACTGTGGGCTTGTTTTGCTCTAATGAGATGCAGTATTTGTTACAGTGAAGGAAACTGCTTGTGGATTTGCTATAATGCATTTTACATATATGGGGTTACATTTTATACTGGAGCAATGAAAAGAAAATACAGTAAAAGTCTACATTACTTTTCAGATCTGATGATGTCACCAGACTCATATTATTACATCTGAAAAAAGATCAAGCTCAACTTTTTTGAGTCTGTTTCTGTTTTTATACTTGATATTCACCTCAGTGGTGAAATGGGTCCAAACAGTTAGCTCTTTGTGATCTCTCTCCAGAGGAATCACTATACTATTGCAGCAGAACCAACCAGAGTGGGTTGCACCTCAGTGTTTTTAGGCCTCTGACCAAAATTATTCAGAAGCAGATCTCCTCCCTTTTTAGACATATGAGCAAATTTAATGCACAGTTTCTCTGGCTCTTTCAAATTCAATTTTAAATTTGTGGTGTTTGGATTTAAATTCAGAGTTATACAGTGCAATATGGAAAGCAAATTAACAAATTCACAAGTTGACTCGGTGGACAAGTGCCAGAGATTTGTATCAATCTGGGTGTAAGAGTGAGGACTGATTCAGAAAAATATTAACAAGAACTGTCTGTCCTTTGTAAAAGACCTCAAACTGTGGCTTAGATATTTATTATGCACCATGCTTATAAAACTTCCAAGATGTCTAATGGAAACAGAGCACAATAGAAGCCAGTTCTGCTTTTCATTTTATATACTACCACTGGGAATCTCTTTCTTCTGATGTTCATCCATATTGTAAGCTTTTTCTTCACAGTGGGTAAGAGTTTCCTTGCTTTGAAAATAGTAATTTATCATAACAAGAAGGAATATTGAGGATATATAAATGCCAGTCCAACTACTTATACCGTGTAAATTGGCAAAACCTTTTTAACTCCCTTCATAACATTCAGCACTACCAAGTAACTCCATCAAAACATTAACAGAACACTCCAGAGACACAGAAATGCCAATATTTAATAAATGATGTGCAACACAGGCACCCACATTCATATTAATATGTAGCCTCATTTTTCTAGCAAACAGTAACATCAGTGGGAGCTGTGAACTCTGCTCCTTTGAAAGCCTGTGAGATGAAGTTGGAAACTGTCAATCTGAGGGCTCTTAAAGGAATGCCACATTAAAAAACACACTGTAATACTTAATCCTTTTGAACCCTCTGTAGTAGTTTATCTTTACATCTCATCCCTTCCCCCACTCTTAAAATCCTGCACAGTGACTTCAAACTAAGCCGGAGCTCAGCAAGTCTCAGCCCTGAGCTGCAGCCATGGGGACTAACCTTGGCTTCCTACACCACAAAACATGGAGTCTTCTCCCTCACAGCCCACAGACAGTGGTTTTATCAGAATGAGAGCAGCTTAAGCAAATACTTTTACCCTGTATTTGTCACAGGCCAGAGCAGGGACACTGCAGTTAGCACATTTCCAGGTCAGTTTATGTGGGGCAGCAGGAACTCACAGGCAGGGCTGAACCTCCACCAGCGAGTGCTGGGACAGCCCCTCCAGCAGCAACCCCAGCACCCTGGAAATGGCTGCACCTGCAATCAGGGCCTCACCTGAGGCAGCTGGGATCTCTCACTTTGGGCAAAAATGGCTCATGCTTTCAGTGCCCTACACCATGCTTAAATGTCAAATACCAGTAAGCCACCAATGAGGAAAACACAGCAGCAGCAGCCTTGCCAGATCTGAAACCTAACATATTCCACACCTCAGCGGGCTCCCTAAAATTTTCAACCAGCCACAGCTTCTGACTTGTGACCTTGCACCACACTGCTGTTGGTAACTATGACCAAAGGCTTTGGCCACCCTTTAGGCTGACCCAAAACTTAGTTTCAAATATGAGAAGTATTTAGAACGCTTAACAGGTAAAATCCACAAATTTTAGTAGAACCAGAACTTGTATATCTACCCTTTCAGTATATGTAGGTGTTAATTTCTGAAACCCATATTATGCCATGGAAATTACATTAAGAAAGTAGAATTTTACACCTAAATCTTCTGGAAAGTGCAAGTTCTACTGCTGACAGTATGCATAACGAATTTTTGAGTACACAAATGGAAACTGTGAACATAAATGTTTAGATTCACATTTGAGTCTCTCTGAAGTTATTGCTTTATTTCATATTAGCTGAGACTGGAACAGGCTCAAAATGAACAAACTGTAAGTGAAAAGTATCTTAATATGTAATTCTTTCAATATAAAGTAACATACTCAGAAGAAATCAGTCTTCCAAAGGAGATGGGAAAGAGTCTCTATTTACTAGGACTCCTTTTATAGTTCATTTCTCCATTTCTCCATTATTCAGTGCTTGGAGCTTTTCAGAACTAGAAATATATGTACCATTTTCACTTTTTAGGACAATTGTCAGTACTTTAAAAGTTCAGTAGAATAAACGTTTCCTTTCTAGTCACCATTTTAATTACTCAGGAACACAGACAGTAAAACAAAAGACAGAGAGATTTTGGGGAGGGGTAAAGAAGGAAAGTACTTTGGTCTCTGAGATGATCCTAGAGCCCTTCTTTGTGTACTTGTTCACAGAATGAAAGAAGAGTCTGAATCTCATGTTTATGTTGCTGTTTTCCAAGTCCCTGCTCATACACCCACTCAAGAGAACCATGCCCAGACTCAGCAACAGCTCCTTCAACCTTTGAGCAGAGTAGAGGCTGCAGGTGCACTTTTTGAACTCATCATTTTTCAAAGAAACTGTGAAAATTTCTAGTGAGTTCCTGAGCCTCCATGGAATTATGTACATACCAAGTCTCTGAAAACAAAGAAATCTGGATATTATCAGCCTGTAACAAAGCTTTTCAGGATCAGACCTCGATTCTGTTCACTTTTTGAGGTACATGTGGAATTTTCTTCTAAATTACCTCATCCAAAAACCATTGAAGTGAATGGGAAAAACTCATGCCGACCTGAACAATTCTTATACCATTAGGACCTATAAAAAGTTATATTTATATTGCTTTTCTTTAACTTCAGCAGCAACCTGACTGGGAGCTCTGCAGCCTGCTACACTCACAGCACCACATTAGGACAATTGCTCTTGGCTGGAATAGATAAATGTGAAAGCTTTTCTGAAATCAAACACATGGAAAATACCATGAAACTATTAAAAACCTTTTGAAGTGCATAATTGAATCAACAAAAACCATTTCCACACATTAACTGAGGCAAAGATAGCGTATTCACTTCATTTTTAAAACTGCAAATTGTAAAAGAAAGTTGTTGAATTGTACAAGAAATGTGTTGAATAAATATTTCATGCATTTAACAACAGAAATGGAACATGTCTTGATAATCCTTTGCTTCACTGCTGCCCTGTTTATTCAATATTCCCCAAGGGTAATGCATAACATGTTAAAATGATTACACCGTCTTGACCTTGCAGCTCCATTTTACTCTCCAGACTATTTAATAAATTTGGGAGATAGGGCAGGATCACTGGGGCTCACACAAGCAGTGCACACCTGCAAAACACTGTGAACCCCAAGTTTTCCCCATTCTTGTCATCATCCTACAAGAAATGGTTGTGCAGATCTGCGTGACAAGGACTCCTAGGACTACAAACATGGAAGTCATACCAAATAGTTTCCCTGTGAAGCTGTAAAATACATCTGCTCAGAGCATCTGATCCTGCATGGCTCTGCTACAAAAGGAATCTATAACCAAGCAGAACAGATTTAGGAGAATTCAGACTAAGACTCATTTTTTGTATCCCCGAAGAGGGGTAGGAATAAGGACAGGATGCCTTCTTTTCATTGGTGTTTTGCTATAAAGAATTCAAAAAAAGTAAAAATGTTGATTCAACAGAAAAGGCAAATTTTTTGAGTGAAATTTTGTCTCTGAAGCTTAAACGAGGATTTTTCCCAAGGACAACAGGAGTCAACAGAAGATATCAGCAAAGGAGACTAAAGTATCCCAAAGCCCAGAACTTGTTACACAGTAACAGTTACTTGGACACGGTAACCATCCACTACAGAGTGGGAGAAAAAACACAGCCAAGATCTCCATTTGTCCCCCTTCTCTCCCTTACCTTGGCAAACACAACACACAAAAGATTGGGTGCTGCAAAATGAAATTGAGATTCCAAAAGGTTTTTTTAATCCTTCCAGTAGGTAGGACTATAGGTTACCACATAACCTTTGGGAGAAGTGATGGAAAAGAGAAATCAGCATTATCTTTATTTCTTATTCATACATGGCAGAGGCTTTGCTGCTGAGAAAGCTGTGCTTGATCCAAAGCGGAGGACTCAGAAAAGATGGAGATGAACCCCCTGAAATTGCCAGGGCAGCTTAAATTCTTAGGGTATGTTAATTTAAAGCAACCTTGCTCTATGCTATTTCACTCCTGGATAATCACATCCATAACCACACCCTCAATCCCTAGCAGGCCTCTGTTTCTGGGGTATTCTCTTGCTCATCTTTACACAACTCAGACTGCTCCCCAAATCAAAGAGATCCAAACCCTCAGCTGTCCACTTGCAGCAAGTTTCAGGCTGCTCTGCACAGCCACTGGACACAGTGAAGCTCTGTAAGAAGCACAGACAGATAAGGACTGGCACAGATGGATTACATGAGCTCACATATTGCTGACTCGCGTAGCCCCGCTTATTACAGACTTTGCCTGACAGCCAAGTCAGACATTGAGAAAGTTGTGATAAAGGTACTAAGTACTTAACACCAAGAGCTTGTGTTTTGTGGATCAAAGCATTCCTTTGATTCCATTTTATGGGGTGGAGGTGTTTGTTTTTAATTCATTTCTGAATATTGGACATCTGAATCTTGTTTCACGGGACACCAATAGATAAAACAGACAAATTGTATCAAAGTATCTGTACCACTCACTGCTACACATGCTTTGCAAATAACAAGTCTTCCTTCTACATTCTATTCTAGCCTAAGACTCTTCAGTATCACACAATCTGGATACAGTTTTGTTTCTACATCTGAGCCCAAAGGCCACAACATCCGTCCTTAACTTTCTGCTCCAACCAAAAGAAGTAGAAAGTGTGCTTTGCAATGAAGGCATAATTCTTCCTGGGACATTTCCCCAATTCACAATTAATGCAACTGGATAGGTCAGATACTCAAAAATACACCAGTAAATATTGGTCAGAGGGCAGTGTCTCTTACAGCAAACCTGGGCTAGATTTATCCAAGGCCTGTAAGAATAGGACAGATATGGCCTGTCTGCTCATCTCCTTTCTCTCACTTTCCTATCTTACAAACACATTCTGTTTAGATGGTTTGTCTTCCATTGCCCTTCAGAGTGTCTTGAATTTACAGCTAAATGACAACATTTGATGGATGTAATTTCCCATTTTCCTAAAGGCACTAACAACCATTTCCAGTTCTTGAGGCTCATCCAGGTGTCCATCTGTGAATACCCACTTCTTGCTCTCACCACTCTTAACCCACTTTCCCCTCTAAACAGCAAGTAGAAAAGTGAGGAAATATGCACAAAGAAACATTAGATGTGGTGCACGTGATCTATTACAGAGAAATGGCTCATTTCAGTCACCAGAGTGTGGTGGGCCCTGCTTAAAACAATACACTTAAAAAATGCATATGCATTATTCATTATTGTAACAAACCACAAAAGCAAAGGTAAAAGCCAGTCTTTACTATCACTAAGCTTCTTACAAATGCCAATCAATATATATATATTAATAAAATTATACAGAAAGAATAACTATAAAAAGTAAGTTGCATGTGGAAGCACTAGGTTTCCATATACATAAATATCTCAGCAATTTTTTTTATTAAAGCTTTCTATAGAAGTAGTTACATATTTTAGTAATACACAGGATATTTACAATTTCCAGGTCAAGCTCAACACAGCAGATGTTCAGGAAGCAGATTTACAGATGAAGTCAAAGAAATGCCTCAGATACTTTACCACAACTGTACTTATAAAATTGCAAACTTCCATGTGCTTTCTCTTGTGATCCATTCACAAACCAGCAATAAATAAAGGGGAAAACAGGGACATAGTATAAGTGAATTTCTTGTTCTGCATTTGAATAAATTCTAGTCTCATTAAGTGAGCAATATTTCAAAAACATTTCAGTTAAAAGTGAAATAGAATTTTCAGTAATGTGTGAAAAATTTCACTGCCTCACAAAGGATTTCCACTGAGTCTGAAGGAAATCAGACATCATATTCCACCAGAATTCAAGAGGGATTTTATGCCTATAGTGCCTAAGCTCTTGTCAGTAATTACAGGTATATGTTTCAGGATGTCTTGTATCTATCATTACGGAAGCAGACACTATTTGAGTTGTAACTAATCAATAAAAATAAACACCATCTACTTGTTACATTTCAAGTCCCCAAAACTGTCTGATGCCTCATTGATGAATCTGTCTGCCTACAGCATTTCATATAAAACAGGAGAAGCAAAAAAATATTGTCTTAGTAAATAAAGTACATGCAATTAAAGGACATGCACTGTAAGGAACAGCTAGCCACAGAATGGAATAGAAGCAATCAAGAAACTTCTAACAGGTGGAGGCAAAAGAGAAGCAGAGAAGTATGGTCTGCTGCAATGAGAAATGAAGACTTCAAGCAGCTGCCTCATTGAATATAATAACTTGCAGCTGGGTGAACTGCAGCACAGCTGGAATGTTTCTACAGATACTGTGTATAGATTCCCAGTATATATGTATACACACATATATAGTTACAGGATGTATGTATATCTGTACCTTCACTAACTAGAAGTAAGTTACTTGAGAAAGTATAAATACAACAGTAAGATGACTTCTTGTCCTCTGGGTGAAAACATTGGGTTGTGCAAATATTGCACACAAAGCTGAGAGAGTGTAGTTCAGCACAGCCTCTCCTGAGCCCAAGGGGCTGGCAGTCACAAATCAGGGAAGGCCAAGCACTAATGAACTGGGACTTGATTACCTTTGGGTCTCAAGGACGGCACTGCCAAGGATCACAGGCACTGAGGAAACACACACCAGGACCCACCTTCCTGACCATGCACAACAATCAATTCTCTGAGTACTCCAAACTGAAGTTCCACTTCCAGTCAACACAAACAGATGACACAAATGTTAGTTTTCTCCATATATATCAACCTACACAGTATTTCTAGAATGGTTTCATACCAAGATGTAATGAATTCCAGCAATGGACACTGAATGAATCCTTGCTCTAATAATCTGCATATGAACAATATGTATCTATATTTTTTTTATAAACATATCTCACAATTCTAAGAGAAGGAAAAAAAACCCACTACATCACCAAAAACAAGCATCATATATTCAGACTTGGCCTTGGAACAGCTTCCTGCTGTTCCATCACTGAATGGAAAACACTCCACAAAACATCTTATTGATGACACTTTAGAAGTGAATAAATGGTCTGCTCTCAAGCCCTTACACCCTTGTCTGCACAAAGCCCAGGCAACTGAGCCACAACCTCCCGAGCCTGAAACATCAGCACAACTGCTCTGTGCCTACAGCTGACTGTCCAGGATCCATAAGCAGCTCCTGCACTGTCCTGGTAACAGCACTCCCTGCACCTCCTCTCTGAAACCAGCCCTCCCTGACTCCTGGCTACTCCCAGTGCTTGATTCCACTTGTACCTCTCAGCACCAGACCAAGATTTTTAAGAGCTCTTAGGCTTTTCTTCCATTTTATAATTACTTAAATCATATTAATCAGATGTCATTCAGTGTCTTCAGTGACATCAATTGCCAGCAGACTCAAGAAGTTTCTTAGCAACTTAACATCTTAAGTTGGGCCACTATATTTTGATCTGTTAGAAGAAGCTATTTTGTCATTCAAAATGAGTGAAAACTGTCGTAACAAATCCAGCAAGAAAAAAACACAAATCAATAAATGCAGCAGCTTTGCATTACTCTTCAGTCTCCATCTTAATATCCAAACTGATTCATACTAAGTCTGACACAAAGTATTGAAGTTGCAGTATTTACTAGACTCTTGTGGAAGCTATAAATTTCATTTTCTTCAGAGCTTATATTTATCCCAGCTGCAGCAGGCAGACATCTCTAGCTAGAAGTCAGGTTACTAGAAGGTATATTAAGACAAAACTGAACTGACAAATGATTTTACAGCATGTACAGATTTATCTGTACAGTGAGTTCTCCTTTGAAACCAATACAGACTTCAGGATGGAGTACTGACATGACTGTCATTTTAGAGAAAAGGGTACCATTGAAGTTCAGCATGTAAGACCATGCCCACCAAATACCCCTCCATTCATTCAATATTCTGACACATTTCAAGTAAAGAGAAGGCAGCTGAAACTGCCTCCTGACCTGTCACAAGGCTGGGTGCTGGTTCAGCCTCTTTTGCCCCAGCTGATTTTGAATCACTCTTTGTGGTGCCCACCAGTTAGTTAGGTTTGACAACAGCAACACTGAGGGCCACTGGGGACACATTTTTCCCACCACAGAAAATGCAGCAGTGACATCAGTTCCATTTGACACACATTTCAGCTACAGGAATTTTCATCCCAGTTGAAACTCAGCCTGACTCCGACTCTGCTCCCAGGAGCGATGTGGTGTTACAGGCTCTGTAACAACTCCTGTCTCTCAGCATCAAACAGAAGAACAGGGAGGTCAGGGGAGCACGCCAGGCTGGCAGTGAGAAGGGAGGGAAAGAAGGGAAGGGAAGGGAAGGGAAGGGAAGGGAAGGGAAGGGAAGGGAAGGGCTC
>WEZZ01005198.1:67729-133210 GCA_013400585.1 Chloropsis cyanopogon
AAAAAAAAAACATAAACCAACAAACAAAAAGCCTTCCCTGAAAACAGGACCATGAACCACCACATTGGAAGGGTGGGACCAAAAGCCTTTCTAGTGCCAAATGCAGAAAGCAAAGCTATATTCCCACAGCTGAAGCACAGCTCCTTCCATGTGTGGCACAGCAATGCAGAATATTTATTCACAACAACCACCAACCAAAGCAAGGAAATGTATTTTTCATGAAAACCAATTGCTGCACATACCCTAAAGGTGAAGGGACAGAACCTGAGCTGGCATAAATTAAGGTCACTACACTAAATTACAGCAGAACAAACATCAGTTTGTAGCAGCCAAGAAGGGTTTCTTTCTGAAATGCTTTTCCCTTTTCTTTTGGCACACATTTTCTACCAGCCTATTGTGAAGTTTAGTTGTTTCTTGTTTTTCCTTTTCTGACCCTTGAGCTCATGCTCTGGTGTACCAGTATTTCTGGCTCATAAAACATTTCCTGTACACCCTGCTCATACCAACTGCAGGCAATGTATGAGTAAAAATATCAAAATATTCATTGCTGTTGCCAACAGTGACACCCACCCCTTCCAAGATCCTTTTAATATAGCTACAATTTCTCTTTTTAAATTTATTGACAGTTGCCCACAAGACAGAGACCTCAGTGCTTTAAAGCAGGATCAAGGACAGACAAAAACATTAAACTCTGCGTGGATCAAGCAAAAATCAGAAGAACAGGCTATCCCTGTTCTATACTCAGAATATCCCTGCTACTTTAGAATCCCCAATTCAGTTGCCCTTCCTTCATTTCATTCATCAAGGTTTAATTGCAATATAAAATTTTGAGGAAAAGTTTGAGCAACCTGGTCTGCAAAACCACTTTGCTTTGCTCTTTATACAGATTATATTCATTTCTATTTTTAATGTCTTCTAAAATATTCTTTAGCTATGAAGGACAAATAGGCAAAATTACTACAGTCCATGAATCACAAGAGTTATATTATACTCTACATATATACCAGTTAACATCTATGCACCATTTACTAACCCCACCTAAATTGTTAATGCACAGCTGAATGCAATGACAGCTTTATGCTGCCTACAGCTCAGCCTCCCTGAAAATTAAATTCTTGAGCCTTTCTCAAAAGACCTAAGAGTGCCAGGCACTTTCTCTTGGCCTCTCTGGCTTTTTAGCACTTTTGCAGGCAGAAAACCACTCAAATGAAAAAGTATGACCCTGTACAATCAAAAGTGAAGCTTCAGTATAGGGGCTCCTGTAGATGCTAATTTTTTTATTTATTCCCTGAGAGTACCAGCTATATTTATACTACAATTTAATTACTATTTCTGTCATATATATAGCTTGACTAAAACTCTTAAAATACAGCAACAAGCATCTGTGATGAGAAGATGGCAAGCCCAAAGACAGCTCCTATGTACAATGTCTAACAGTTGTCCCTTCCAGAGTTCAGCATTTGCTTCTGCAATAGATGAGTAATGTGACGGTTGATTCTCACAATTAGAAGGCAAATATGTATATATGTATATATGTAAATATGTGTATATGTATATGTTAGGAGAAGCTTTACAGCCTTATGTTTTCCCCCCTGGCATTGTTATCAGGGGGTGGGCTGGGTTTGGGACATTTGGGAGGGTCGGCTCATTACTGAGGCAGCACCTGACCTCCAAACAAGATGTAAGGAAGTGATCTCCACCACTGGACAGCGCAGGAGGAGTCAATGGACAGAACTTTGGGAGGGGCTAAAGGGTTAAAAGGCCAAACCTCCATTCCGTGGGGAAAATCCTTTGCTCCCAGCACTGTAATATTTCCTCTATTCAGTCTTCTGCTGTATTTTTGATAAGGTTTTAATAAACCTTTCAGATTTTTTAAAAGAGAGTATCATTTCTCACACCTCGCAGCCCCCACGCAGAACGGGGAGGCGGCCGAGGGCGCAGCCTGGGCAGCAGCACAGACCCTGCCCGCCAAGGGCAGTGTGCTGGAACAGCAGCACCTTGGCACGCCTGCAGGTGAAGAATGTTCCTCTGGCTAAGCCACAGTACGAGGGTTTAAACAGCCCAGATCTCTTTCCAAAATTTCCCAGAGACTTTTGGAATGAACTTTGCTATAATATTTAACTTACTGTGTGATTCTCCCTCGGTTTCCCCTCAGTGACATCAAGGCATTAAAATCATGCTGCCTGCTAGAGACTTGAAAACAGTTTTTTGGTAAACAAAATGTTGACTTTGATTCAGGGTTTTGTTAGTGACAGATGTGGAATTCCTTTTTTTTTTTTTTTTCCCTCAAAAACTTTGTTTTGTGATTACTGAGGGAGTTTTCTGAAGTTTTTCATAGGGGTTTTGATACAGAAAACAGGATGGCCCTTTGGATGTCAGTAAAAAAAGAAATAAAATCCCCTTTTTAAACCAGATCTAGGGAGGCCAAAGCAGCAAAAAATATACTTTGCATCTACTAAGATAAATCTCAGATTCCTTCGTGTAGAGACAGATATAAATTATCTAGAAATATATACTCTCTGCTGGGAGAGGGCTTTTTAATTATTGTTCTTTCAGCCGTGCACTGTAAAATTAGATACAGCACCTAAAATGTATAATCTTGTATGTTTTTAGATGATGTTTCTCCTACTTAAAATATGCTGCTTGGACAACACAATGACGTAAATCTATTGCATTTATTTATGCACGTGGGGCTGCATTCAGGAAAGTGCCTTCAAAGAGCTGGATATTGGTATTTTCACACAGGGTGAGGCGATGCAGAGCTGCCCCTGCTGCATTTGCACGCGGCTGTTGGCAGGACACACCTCGGCCAGCAGCACAGCACTGCGGTGAGGAGCCAGGCAGCACTCAAAACTAAATTTCAGAAGTATCCCTTTGGCTTGTGGGACCTTGGGCCAAGCTTCTTGAAATGCACAGGGCCTGCTGTTGATAGAAACTTTGTACTTTGGAAACAGTAGCATTATTTATGCCTCAGTTTATTCTGAAAAATGCAGGTATGAAAGGAGTCTGAGGGACAGACACACACAGTATTTTCTTTGTCATGTACCATTAGAGTTTTCTTAAAATGAGCTGCTAGTACAGTTAGGACTGTAGAACAAAGAAACCTGCTAGCTTTTTAGCTTTTGGTTAATATTTGAAAAGCACACTTTTTAACAAATCCTTGACACTTGGTTTAATTAAAGAAGTGCTGGCAAAACACCAGAAAATTATCAGTGCCAGCAGATGTGGGCTCACATCTGCCATGAGCAAAGCTGTGTCAAAGCTGTGCTGAGATAACACACTTCTGGAAATGTGTAAAGGGGCTGACTTGGTCCTGAAACCACCTCTACAGGCAATTAAAACATTGACTAAGATTTTTGGCAATGTTTCATTCTTATGACCTACAGTAACTGGCAAATGTTTTTTCCAAGGCCCCATATCCCTTCTTGATTCTCCAGGTTCAGACATAATTCATAATTAATATTTTCTCTGTGTACAATACCACATGTTCAGTTAAGTCCAAATAATCTCGTTGTACTCTTGTTTTCATTTTTGTAGTGGTTCTATATAATCATATTAATCCTTTGGCATCACAAAGGAAAAACACATCTCCAAAGAAAAATAATTTACAAACTGGTTTCTGAAACAGTAATCTGAAAATTGTTCTTTCCTTTGCAGAGCTTATTCTTAAATGTATTGCGTCCTTCAATATGCATAGTCTACAAATTCCAGTTCTTTACACAAGCCACCACATCTGCACTGAACTTTTAGCTTCTGCTCTGAACTGCTGGTGTCTTGTTTCTCCTGAAACCTACAGAAGTTCCAAATCCATGCAAGAAAGTGGAATGCAGGATCCTTCAAATGTTAATTTTCGAGCTAAGCTGTTTCTCTTAGCATAGCCAAGGACCATGCTTGCCCCATAGGTACTACCTCAAATCAAGGCAACCTAGTTTTGTCCAGCTGAACACACACTGAAAGAGAGAAATGATCCTCTTAAAATCCTGGAGACTCTTTTATTTCCCCAATAGTTCTAATTTTATAAAATGGTAAGAGAACATAAAGACAACTGTCTGCCAACTAAAAGGAAAAACAAGTTATATATAAGGCATATTAAATACATCTAGATATCTGTGGCACAAAATACCAGACACAATTCAAATGGAGCTGATGCTCCTGAAAAACCAAAATGTGCAAGAAACTTTAAAATGCATGTGAAGAACAGCTCTGCAGTAAAAATAGTGCTAGCCAGCTCTGGTTACAGTGCACAGGCACAGACAGTGCACTGTAAATGTCTGGCCTGACATGCAATGAGGATTTCCATCTGGGATTGCAGCGGTATCTGCACAAGTTTATGAGGAAGGAGCACCTGTACTGGCAGACTCTGCACTGCCTCAAGGCATGAATTTACACCTCTATGTCTGCTGCAATGGAGACAAGCAGAGTAATGGCAGTCACGAAAACTCCAATGTGCTTTACCAACCACAGCTTCCAGGCCATGCAGAGTCCGGGGCAGCAATAATTGCAGCCTTTCTCTTCCCCCTCACTCCTTTCAAGAGCTGCCTGTCACAGATGGCAAAGACCTCAGATGTGTGCAGAATACAAAATCATTGTACTTCTACCCAAATCCCATCCAGGCAGTGATGAGCTTGTGTTTGGACCAAGGAAGATGGGCTTGGCAGAGCCTGCCTGCCCTGAGCTACCTGCTGGCTGCCACTGGCGGGGGCCAGGGAGCTGCTGCCCTCCCAGCCTGCAACTTGAGAACCCTTTTTTCCATTAATGTTTCCAGCTTTGCAACAAGAAGGTCCTCTGAATTTAACTAGAAAAGTCTTTGAAGTGCTACCCAAACCTGATCTTTATTAACTGCAATCTATCAGACACGTAAGGCATTAATGCATAATGTGGCAAGTGCATCTATTACTGCTTTACGTTTTTTCCATTCTGTAGCACTTTACATCTGAAAATTCAGTCTGTCTAATAATGGGGAAGAAAGCTCAACCAAACAGATGGAAAAAGAAGTATTTCTGCTTAACTTCACAGGTTTGTGGCTTTTTTCTTTTTAAATTCTCACTCACAGATCCATCTGATTAAACTGAAATAACTTATTTTATTTCAGATTTACAGCAACTTGTAAAAGATTCAAGTCCAGCTTTGGTTTTAAATAAAATGTTAGTCACTCATCCATCCCACACAAAGCATCTCCAATGATCTAATGTGCATGACTGGAAACATTTGGAACTACTACCTTAGGAGGGGCTAATCAAGGAGCTATAATAGGAAAATTAACAGTACATTTCCTCAGCAATACCAAAAATGTGTCAAGAAAACACTACAGTATGTTTAATGCTAAAATTTTACAAATACTATTCCAAAAAAAACCAACCAACCAACCAACCAAAAGTTCTGTCTAACAATAATTGGTTTCCATGAGATGGGAGTTGTGCAGCTAGAAAATGGAAGGCAAATACTGGAAACAGACCATGCTGGAACAGAGTATTATCTGGTGTAAAGCAGTACACAAGTGTGTCCTGAAAGGCAGGCCTATGTCAACTCACACCTGCAAACTGAAGACTGTTGCTAGCCTTTTCTGATCCAGCAAAAGACCAGATGACTGGTCTTTTTAAAGTTGGAGGTTTTTTAAATGTAGTTACTATTTTACTGTCCCAAATTTCTTTTAGTATCCAGGCTCCTGAGCAAAGAGCAACTTTCAGTATCAAGATTGGAGTTTACACAAATATTCCTTCCATGCTCCCAAGCAAGCACCAAAACCTTGCCATTTGCAGCAGAAATCATAACTGCTTTGTACAGCTGCTGTTCCCAGTCTCAGCAGTGCTATCACTTTTCTATATAAATATGCTGCATAAAAACATCTCACAGATGCAAGAATCCCTCCAATCAAATACCTGTTTATAGAAACACTACAAAGTGCTCAAGGTGCCTAAACTGCAAGCTATTGCCTCATTTAAGGGGAAATCAATGAACAGCTACTTCCATTTCACACAATCTGGTTCAAATGAAGAATGCCTTAACATGGCAGCTTTCAGCTTCATCATCTTGCACTCTCATCTGTCTACATTATTCGAATACACCTGCAAAATAGAACGTTTTCTTAGTCCTTCTCAGAAAATGGGAGGTTTATGTACTAAGAATAGTTACTTTAATATACTAGCAATAACTCTATTTATACTAGAAATATCAGCCACTCCAAAACCCTCTCTGAAAGGCACCACCAATATCAGCTATGAAAGACCCTGAGACAAACTCATGCTTGATGCATCTTTAGTCAAGTTTACAGACGTTAAGCAAAGTTGATGTATCTAGTCCTCATAGTTTGTAGAAAATTATGCCACTGTGCCACTGCTCTAGGGTTTCCAGCAGTATTTATTACATTTTAAAAAGCATTGTTCTTGGAGCTGCCTGTTCTTTGTGGGGAGCAGTTTTTATGTGACTCTCATTCTACCAGCTTCAGCAGCTGCCAGGAGTAATCCTCCAGCAGTTTTCTCTATGAAAGCCCAACCAACTTCAATGGAAACTCAATTGCATGCATTCCATTTAAATGACTGGTCTTCGTGTGGGAGGAGGCACCACCTGAATGGTTCCGGCAGGAGGACTAAAAGTTTAAGGAAGTTTTTGATTGGTATTTCCACAATAATCTACTTTTAATTAAAAATTCATACTGCAGCAGTAATCACAATATTTTTAGAGAATGAGCTCTAGTCTAAGTAACAGCCAGGCAACAGAAATGTCAATGTGGTGTTACACGAGACAGAAACATACGGGCAAATGTGCAGCTGTTACTACAACCAGGGGGAGTTTGAAATAAATCTGTTGGGACAATTTATTTTGTTTGTTTTTGTTTAGAAAAAATGAAATCTAGGATGTGGAACAATTTGTTTTCCAGAAAAAGTGAACACCTTTACAGCAATGTAAATGCAACTTAAAAACAACTCTGAGCTTACAGGAACACAGTGTAACAGAAATTGCAGCATTATTCAGATTTTAGAGTTCTTGTTTCCATCAAAAATGAGTTTCTGATACAACACACACTTAAACTCTTTCTGTGGTATATTCTTTCCTCCCAGGTCATATACTTCAAAGAAAAAGAAAAAAGGCACCTCATACCAATTGGCAGATACATTTGCCTTATTTTAGAATGGTTTAATATAGCTGCAGCTGGTAGCACTGTCCATTTATTGATGAGTTTGTCCAACTTTAACCTCTCAGACTAAAACTTTCCACTCCTGTTATCTGTTTAAGTCTATTTTCTTTTTTTGACTGAAGCATTTCATCCCAGAATGAGCCCAAAGGAAAACAAAAGGAAAAAGTGTTTTATTTTTTTCCCATGCTGCCAATATTCTGACTTTTTTTTTCCAAATATAACTGCCTATTCTATTTTAATGAGTGAAATTATGTCAGCCAGGAAAGTGGGGTTTTTTGTCAAGAATACACCCTCTGCTTTTTCTATGAAAACCCACTAAGTATAGTCAAGCCACAAGAATTTTGAAAATAATGCTGATAATGTACTTTGTACACTTTCAATCAAAACTTGTTAAAGTTTTGTTCCTCCTAACCTGGAGGAACAATCTGTTTACAAGTGTGTTTCATACCTGAGGCTCAAAGAGGCTGGGAAGCTTTCCAGCAGTTATTGGAAAGTGCTTCTGAGGTCTGAAATAGGGCAAGGACTGAAAATGAAGAAATGTCTTTACTGCTCTTGAGCCTGTACCTAAAATGCATGGAATACTTTGGAAAAACAGATAAATCTTGGGACTAACATTCAAGAGATGAGGCTGGATGAGCAAGTCAGCTGAAGAAGGTACTGAGAAGAAGAAAGTGAAACTCGATGAAGCTGGAAAGAAGCAGGGAACTAAGTAGAAAAAGGAGAGACTGGAGACATGAGAGATGGGGAGAAAAGATGAAAAATATGAGGGAAGGTACTAAGTGAGAAGTGTGACTGAGGAGAAAATACAGTGGGACAGCTCCAGCCAGAGGGAAGGAGCAGAGATGGGCTGTTCATGCAGAAAGGGCAGAAACTGCTGTGGTGAGAAGGACCTAAGCACACCACAGCAAAGCATTTCCACTGCCCTGTGGTACTCCCTCTGCAACTGCCTCAGCTGCAATGACCTGATGAGTTCTCTGGGTACTGATGTATCACACGATGGCATTCTGCTTTTGAAGGCTTTTTGGGTTTGTTTAAACACTATGAAGTAAGTCACAGGGCCTTAAAGGAACATTTAATCTCAAGTTGGAAGAGACCGTCCATGCAATTACTGTATCACTTGGCTCTTCCTGCCTGTGAGGTCCCCTCTCAATTCCATGACTGCATACCATTTCCCCATATGATCTCTGACTCCTTCAGTGTGTAGAATGGACTTACTCTGGGGAATGTCTTGGGGTTATTTACATAATCTCTGTCTCATTCACTGTAAAACCTGGTAGGTATAAATGGACACACAGAATAAGGAACACAAAGGACAGTCTGCAGTTTCTGGCATAGCCACTCTACCAGCTTTGAGGGAAAAAATGTCACCTATGGTGCAATTGTTTAGTCCAATCCTTTCTCAATTTGTGAACTGTGTGCTTTCTGTTTTGAGGGTCTGACTGAAAACCTCTGGACCTGTTCTGCAGATGAGCTGCCAAGTCATAAGTACAGTTTTGGCAATGCAAATTTTGCTTTGACTGTTGCCAAATGATAAATATGATACTGAACATGGGAAAAAAATTCAATTACAACTACTTGACAAGCAGCACTAATTATGGAACACTTCTCTTAAACCTCATTCTTCCATATACCAGCTCCATTTCTTACAACATATTAGGTCTTGCTATCACAGAGCAGCTTTGTGAATGTTAAGGCAAACACTGCAGTAATAGCATCAACAACTAGTCCTTAGAGAAGCCTTTTTTCCTCACCTTCTGCAAGGAGCATTTTTAAGGCAGGGAGCCAAAGGCTGAATAAAAAGAGAATAACATTAAGCAGTGTATCACTCATAGCTAAGCACTTGATCTATGCAGGGACGCTGGGGTAAAAAATTATATTATCAGATAATTAAATAGTTTTCTTAACATGAGAGTTACCAGAGGATTGCTCACAAAACTCCAGTTTTGAAAGCTCTAAATCTCTGCAGGTTTGACTTTGTCCTTCTAATGGCATTTTGCTCAAACTAAAACCTCACATCATTCAAAATAACTGTTTTCAGAATGTGACCCAAACTGAGGTCTCAAAAAAGCCATCAAGACCATCAGTACTCCTTGCTGTCTTTAACAAATGAAGATGCAAACAGAAATTCAGGAAAACCACTATGTGGGTTACTGAATGCTGCAGCCCAAAGCCGAAGCTGGTTTGCAGAACGTGGCAGGGGATAAACATCCCCCTGGCCTCTCCCCCCTGCAGGTCACCCAGTGCCTCTAACACTGCCTGACAGATACAAACACAGGATTGGTTTTTCCACCAATAGAAGTCAAGAGTTTGAAGATAAACAGCCCTACCAACTTATCACTAGAAAGAAGCTCTGTTTCACTAATTACACTTGTGTGCCTCTACATGTGCAATGTGCTGCCCACAGAGGTGTGACTTCTGGACACACAGCACAACTGATGAAGTAGATGTGTACAAGTACAAGAAAAGATGAGACAGAGATGTCACACCTGACCGGTTTGGATTTTGTTGTTATTTTTTAATCTCACCACAATTTCAATTATTTCTGGGGTTTGCATTGTTCTGTAGGCAGTCAGCTCTTAATGTATCATATGCAAAAGGTTTGTTTACCTGCCCTGGGCACTGCAGGGCTTGCAGTGCCAGGTTTCTTTTAGACTGCTTCTGGGGGAAAAGGTTTGGACTTCCATCCCTGGTCTGTGCTTAGGCAAAGGAACACATGTTTGCTAGACATAATTTGGCGTTTTTGTTTCCTAACTTTATACACGAGTTTTGGGAATTTGCTGTTTCCAAGTCCTGCTTAAAAATTCTAAAATAAAATAAAAAAAATAAAAAAAATTAAAAAAAACAAACAAACAAACACACCAAACAAAAACCCAAAACAAAACAAGAAAACAAAACAAAAAACAACCAACACCCCCCCTTTCCCCAAAACCCACAAAACTAAAACTAAAAACTTGACAGCAGCGCTAACAGACAACTTTTTAAAATATCTGTAGCTTAACTTTGGCAGCTTCTCCTGCACTTCCTTCTTCCTCTACTCACCTTGGTCAGTACAAGAGAGGACTGGGATTGTACTGGTGGTAGTTTCACTGCAAGTTCCTGTATTCATGTAATGTATGTTCTTTTCCTGCTATCTGGCTTGAAAATGTCTTAAACTTAGGCATTGATATCAGCAATAACTGATCTCCTAAAAATACCAGGAAAAAGCTACTCCTTTCATGTGCCAAAGCAGACACTGACATCTGACAGATGCTGGTTTTCATACCTGTAATTAATGGGAATAGTTAACAAATATTCGTAAAAACAGCATTAAAAAGTTTTTTGTAAATTTACCATGACATCTGCAGCCTCCTCTGCTTTGAAAACCTGGATACAATTAAACTGACATATGAATAAAAAGCACATTTCTTGTTCAAATTATGTGAGTGTTGAAAAATTCCACACCGGAATTTCAGACAAACACTTTCGTCAATATGAATTGACAAGAAGAAACAAAGACAAGCTGGAACGCCTTCGAATCTCTCCCACAACACTTGCTTATATTGATAAATGAGACCACTCAAATTCACAATACACTATTAAACAAAACTACAATGTATCAGGAATGCAACCATCTGGTTACAACTCAGAAGTCTCAATTTTCATTGACAAGCTTCCTCTTTAGAACTTGGCACAGAAGTTACACCTGAATGATAACCAGGCAACCTAAAGCACTGTCAGTCCTGTTCTGCTGCAGGACAAAAACCCCAACTCCATTTCAACAAGCATCCCAGTGAAGTTTCCAAATCACACCACAGGATTTTAAGTGCTAATGCTGCTATTCATAACTGATGAAGTGATGGAATAACTGTGGATCTTTTTCCTCTTTCCTCTTCTCCAAGACACATGTATTCCATTTACTCCAAGAATTAACAAGGTAACTTCTCAGACAATTCCAACTGCTGCATGAAACCTCCCATTCAAAGTTCACCAAGAAGTTAGGAAAGAAGAGCTTTAGGCAACTGATTTGTATTCTGATTTTGAGGCTCTTAGATGAATTATTAACATTTTTATGTCACACTGCCATTACACAAAAATGAGGGTCTGAATCTTCAGCTATTCACAGACTCAAATTCACTCCACTTGAGGCAGGACTTCTCCAGCTACGTCATGCAACCCATGCAACAGGCTCAGAACTTCAAAATAAACCTCACAGAAGGAAAAGGCACCTCAATGCTTCCTGCAGTACCATAAAATACTGAAGTACTACTGTTAACCACTTCTTTTGAAGTACTCCCATACATCAAAAAACAAGAAAATATATATGGGGAAGTTGACAGAGTCCCTGGAAAACTCAGCTCCCAGAGTGTTCAAGCTAAAACCCAAACATATCGATGACACTGAATGTATGAACTGCCTAACTCAAACACATTTAGTAGATTTTTTTATCACTGATACATACTCTCAACCGTTGTTTTCCAGTGGAATATTTCTGTTTTATGGCCTTAAGGTGTTTATTCTATCCTAGGCTCTACTGTCTTTTATTTTTATCTTACGGTCCTTGAATAAAGTCAAAGATTTCATCTGTAAGAATGTTACAGATCCCACTGGTCACTCCTCCCTGACCTGGAGAACAAAGGACCTGGCTACAGCCATGTACACATTACCAACTTTTCACCTGCACCTTTCCTTTTGCTCTGTGCTTTTACAGTTCTTGTCACAACAGGACATGAGTCCTGGACTCCTAGATGTTTAACTACTTTAAAGTGGCTTAGATTTGTTGATCAAGCCATGAAATTCAATTTGCAATTAAAACTGACAAGCCTCTAGACATCAAGGTTTTCTGAATTGTGTGATTTTGGACTTATTAGGAACATTTTACTATATTAGTAAGTAATTACCCTAGTAATAATGACTTTATGTAAAACAGCTAACTCTTTGTTACTTCCACAAGTACAGAGCACACTTGCATAATAGAACTCTTGGAGAGACCTTTTAAAGTTACCCCAACAATACTTTTCCTGATGACTTACAACAGACAGTTTCCCATAATGATTTAAGTTCTAATAAGAATGTCATAATGCAAAATCCTTTCTAATAATGCAGGCTTCTCAGATGTTGAAGGGGATGTCATATAACCACAGTGCAGAGATACTGAGGAAACAATTGTGGTCCAAGAGTTTCATCAAAGATGTCTCTCTGTGACTCTTTTGAACACAAATGACAACAGATCAAACTACATGAGATCCTTTACAAGCAATATCTCTGGGCCAGCCTCTGTTAAGTTCAGCCTGTACTGGTGACAAATCATTCTGAATTAATATTTACAAACCTCTGCTGCAAATAGCAAAAGATTCAAAAAGGACAGTACAGCCCAAGGTAATGCAAGCTTTCAGTAAGTCTCCTATACACCCAGAGGATGTCAGACTACCAAACCTACACAATCCCACAGTGTTTGCATGGAAAATTCCTCACGTAAAGTCAAGTTTAAATTTCCTCAGGAAAAGATATGTCATCTTAACCCCACTTTGCCACTTATGTCAAACACCTACTCTATACAAATCTCAAAAGGAGAATAAATAAACCCTACAGTAACTCCTTGGGAATAAGAAGGGGCTTTTCAGTATAAAAAAAAAAGTTCACCTAAAAAATACATAGGCTTCTGTTAGTCTTCACCTCAATGTGTGAGCATCCCAACTACATTAAAGAGTGCACACTTGAAGCACCTCATATCAATTCTGAAAAGATTTGTCTGGGAATTCTATTTTCTGTTCCATACAAAATTAAACATTTCCATTTCTACCTTAGCTAAAACCCGAAACTCTGGAAATGTTTCAGTTTCTATAGAGTGGAAAATTTTCAAAACTGCTTGGGCAGAACACCAGCGAGCTGGTGGATGGCCCAAGACCCCAGGTGCCAGGGGACCCTGCCAATGCCTACCTATGTGCTTAGGTGACAGAAAAGCACATCACTGTTTAATGGACTCAACACATTCCTGCAGAACATTGGAATTCTATTTAATTAGGGTTCTGCTTCCAAAAAAAGCCTTTCAATGGCACAATTGTAACTCAGCATCAGTATCATCAATAAGACTCTTTGGAAAATCATATATTATAATTTGTCCCATCTTGATAGAGCTGAAGATTGATCCTGAGTTTTTTTACCTCAGCTCATCTCTTCAACTGTAAAACCTCTTTCCATTTCCAGAACTGTCTTTTTAGGTATTTCCCTTTCCTTGCTCAGGTGCCATTCTCAAAAGCTCTGCACACAGGAGCACAGGTCCAAGCAGAGGACTCCTATTCAGAACCAAAAGCCAGATTTTCCATAACTGTGCTACCACATTGATAGCAGGCATAGCTGAAAAGGCAGGCCAAGAAAGTAAAAGCAGTCATTGTCTTCTTATCCTGCCTAGATACTTCTCCACAACACAACTGACTTCTTGCTAAACAGCAGTCACATAAAATACTGAGAAGAACAACACAGTGTAACTGGAGACATGACAATAATCCACATGAACCAGTGGGCAAACTAGCAACTGGGAATGGAACTGGACAAGCTAAGCAAAATTTTATCCATAAATATTTCACTGAGCCCTCAGGAGTTACTCTTTCGTACATTTTACCTTCCCTTTTCCCAAGTCCTATATTAATTTGGCCAAAAAATCACACCTCAAGCCATAGCTAATGAAAATTCAGATTTTACACCTATTTAGTATCAGTCTTCACACAGAAACTGCGGGAGGATATCTATTCTGTGGGAGAGCAGGAATGGAGCTGTGGCCAAGCCTCATCCCTCATGGGGTGCAGCTGTGTAAGACAGGTGAGCAGCACTGAAGGAGGAGTGGAATGCTGAAGTGTCTTGAACAATCACAAAAGAGTAGAAGGGCACACAGGTGTTATGCACGGGAGAAAAAAAGTACAAAAAGTTGTATTGGGGAGTAATGAAGGGCTGATGCTTGGCACCATTTCCAGCATCAGTTGTGTCTCCACCATCATGAAACTACCTTAAGTAGTCTGAAATACCAGAAGCCTGAAAGCTTCCCTGTGTACACCATCCAAGCAACCTGCAGCCTGGAGTTGGTTTACAAATATATTCTCACATTCAGGCACTCATGAAGAGCTAGTGACTTGGCAGTGCTCAAGACAATTAATTACAGAAAGTGCTCAGTAAACAAATGTTCCATTTGAGTTGCTTCCTTTGTTCTGGTGACAAACCACACAAAGAAGGTGTTGAATTCAAATTCTACTTCAACCACACATGCATATAATTCCTTCTCCTTTAATGCAGGGGGAAATAAGGGAGATTTACTCACCACTTCCCTATTTCTGAAGGAACAGAGACTGCATTGGAAGAATCCTATAGTATTGCAGGTAGCTTGTGGTTTCAATTAGATCAGCCAGAGCTGTTTGTGCTGTAAGGAGAGATGTTTACTGCCTGTTTCCTGCCAAAGAGGGTGACAGGCAGCTGTGTGTTCTGAGGTGAGCTTGTATGCAAGGTGCTGAACAGGGGAAGCCACTTATACAATAAGAAAATAGGTTTAATGACCTGCAGGAACACTTGAACAAATACAAGCACTTCCGAGGTTCTCCTTAACCAAACCTCACAAGTTTACCTTTCATGAATCAATCTGTCAGTCATGTGAAATGAGTTCAGCTATCAATGAAAAAACAATAAATGGACAATAATGAGGAAATGACCTAATGGACCAAGGCAGATTAACTTAATTTGTTATTAATTAGATGCCCTCTGGAGAAACTGTAGCAGGAGTGGCCAAACACCAGGATAAAGGTTAACAGAATACTTCCAATAAACGAGATTTTCAGTTTTGATATGCTCCAGGAAGAACTGAAGAAAGAAATAAAAATACACTGTTCTCTGCTTGCTGGCAAGACCATTGGTACATGTCACTGCTGATAAATTAAATTAAAGCCCGCATGCAGAAGCATTTAATCAGGAAGAACAAGCAAACAAAGTGAAACACTATCAGCCTTGTTTTGTTCTCATCCTGGCCTTATACTAAAACTGTTCTTAGCAACTTCTTTTTTATAATTACATTAATTACTACATTCTGGGGAGAAAAATAACCCTGAATAGCAATTACGGCCTCTCCAAGGGTAACAGAAACATTACTAAATAAAGAATTTCATTATGTAGAGTTCTATGCCTAGGAGAAGTTACTTCAGCTACAATTTCTCTTTGCTATTAAGTCTCCTGTACTACAGATTTCTTTATAACTGTATTTATACAAGCAACGATGGCAAAGACGCAGCAGCAGTGTGGTCATCTATGTTTTGTCTTCATCTGTTGAGTTCTGTTTAAACAACAGATGCTAAAACTAACATGAAAATATTTTCACTCCTGTTCTCTTCTATCAGAAGAAATCTGCCAACGGCCAAACCACTCACCATGCTGACCTGCATGTCCAACCACTGTCCAGTCCACAAGCTCATCGCCTCTACTCTCCAGCCCACTCGCCATTCCCAACAAACGCTATCTACAAACCTTCCTTCTTCATACCCTGGCAATCTCGGACTGCTTCTCTCTTCCACTTCATTTCTAACTTCCTCATCTCTTACCCCTTGCCCTCTGAAAAGACCTCTTTTCCTGGAAACAATTTTGTCACATTAAGTCAGGCAGAATACTGTCCAACTTTGTGTGCTGATGTGTGAGGGATGAAATAAAGACTGGGACATTTGTGTATCGCTTGGACACAGTGAGCAAATTTAGCTCAGAAAACTTTCCAAATTAATGCCCATGCACTAAGGTCATTTCCCATTTCCTTCAAAAAACAGAAAGTGTTTTTCGAAAGAGGAATTTGTCCCAGAGACTATTCTCAGAGGCTCAAATTAGCCATTCATGTTTTCCATCCCAGACAAATACACTAAAGCTTTCTTAATATTCGGTCTTTTCAATCAACTGCTCTAGTCTCAATCAATGGACTTTATTCATAAATAAAGCAAGGGTCACAACTAAGTACCAAAAAGGAACTCATCTTGGCTGTTTAGGTTGTGTTTTTGTTATCCTGTGTTCCATTATTACATATTCCACTACGTAGGTTCCACTAAACAAATCGGGATTTCTAGGAGGCAGAAGAATCAGATGTTCACCCATCCAAAAAATTATGGCCTGTCATGTCAACTTATCCAGATTCTCCTGAACATTCTGCTTCTAATATCCAAATACAGGCTTCTTCATATTTGCAACGTTAAGTTAGATTAGCAGGACAAATAAGAAAAATATATAAGGAAGACATACTTTGGGACATACTAAAAGGGCACAGGCAGAAACTGGAAATTTTAGCAGGATGAAAACCACTAATGGGGACAAAGAACAAAACCTCACTCGCCTCCCACATACAATGGGAGACTGCCCCAAGCATGGAGCTACACCCAGACAAACATTTTTGAGCCAAATAATAACAGATTAAGTTTTATTTAAAAATTAACACAGAACAGATTTTCACTCCAATAAATTAGGAAGCTAAAATCAAAGCACGTAGAACTGAATGCTGGTAAAAGTAGCCTGAAACAGAATGCACAGAGCACCACAGAAAGACACTGGAGTGGTCCAGGCCACTGGGAGCTGCCTCTAAATGCTGTTTAGAACATGACTAGCACTCACAACAGGATAACCTCATCTTATGGGACCAAGTGACTCCATCCTGGAGCTGGCTGGCATTGGCTTCCCTGCTGGACATGGGGGAAGCTTCTGGCAGCTTCTCATGGAAGCCACACCTGCAGTCCCCCCACCCCTCCCCTCTACCAAAACCTGGCCACACGAACCCAATACGTTCCACTCCTCACCACTGTGAATCATATACTTAAGAATTACCATTAAAATCCACATTCGTCACACAAAAATCAAAATAACATCACAACACTGAATGAAAGTGGAAAATATACACTAAATTCATTCTCTTGTCCCTTCACCAAAATTACAACTAAAATTTGCCACCATTATTGCATTCTCTGACATTGTTCAGCCCACGTTTGTCCCTCTCTCAATTACTGTATTTATCTCAAATTCCTTCATGTTCCTGGGTTTCATCAAACTAGAACTGTACATATTGGTAGATGAAGTGACTGAATAAAGTCCTTGAATTAGGTATTAGTATTAGGTGACTGTAACACTACAGATCTACTTTCAGTATTTCCCAAGACACTCTAAAATAAGTTCAACTTAACTTGATGATTAGATGAACATTTTGCACACAGGGGAAAACCAATAGCTGTCCAACACATGGACCCCAGGAAAAGCAGACTTACATTTGTGTTGCAGAGTTTATATTGCTTGTAGGCACCGATGCAGACGATGGCTGCAGCCCTCTGGGGCTGGGGCTGTCCCTGCAGGGCCTGAGGGTTGGAGTCACCGCCGTGGAACAGGCTCTGAGACACAGGGAAGGAAGGTGACTGATAAACCGAGGGCCCCAGGACTTGGTGTCCTGCCTGAGGCCCACCTGGCTCTTGGTAAAGATTCCCGTGCTGCAGGGAAGGAGCAGCTGCCTGGCTGTAGGAGTTCATGAGACTGGGACTCTGGTGGAAGAGGTGGCTCCTTGATGACTGCCGCTGCCTCCGCAGCTTCTGAGGCTGCTGACCAGTATCAGTTTGTAAAGGTAAAATGTACGGCACTTTCCCATATCCATACTTTCCTGGACCAATAGGACTTCTATTTCTGCTTCTAAAAACGGAAAAAGAGAGAGAAAACAGTTACTGAAGCCATAAGCAAAGGAGCAGTTAGATATTTACAGGACTTATAATAAATATGAACAAGATGTGGTCTCGCTGGATGTATTAGGAATCTCAGAAGGCCTTCATCCTAACACTGCAGTCTGACAAGCAAGTTGGCAAAAAACAATTCTCCCAGTTCAGAGTGAATACAGCTATTCCGGGTGACATTTGCAGCTCAGGAAGGGAAACACCATTAAAGAAAAATCATTTTCTTTCTGTACATAAAATACATTTATGTTTTTCATTTATATGCAAAACAGACTTGAACTCCAGTGAAAACCAGAGATTATAAACTGCCATACTTATTTTCTAGAAACACAAGTGCTACAGATGTCAGACAGCCACCAGATCAAAGGGACATTTCTTTGGGTTTGTTTTTATTTGGGTTTGTTTTCTTCCCAAGTTTTATATTCTCCCAGGACTCTTGGTAGCTGGGAACTCTGAAAGTCATTTACCTCCCATTCCAGCCTTATGGCCACGTGGGGCTTCTAATCAATCTTCCTGGCTCAAGATGTGTGAACAAGAGTGCTGATTTGCCCTGGCAGATAAGGCACCAGCCCTCTTGAACTGTTTATCCCTGTTAATCTCCTCTGTGACCATGACAGTCATGGTGGAGGGAAGCTTTTGGAAGCAGAGGGAGTAGTATAATGGTTCTTGGTATCAAGGGAGGGAAAGAAAAGCTTCCCTAACTGTACAGGAGAGGAAAGAGAACCCGTAAGCCTTGTGCCTGCTTAGCCAGACCTAAATGAGGGTGAGATTACATAGCATTTGTTTTTTTGTTGCTCCCTCAGCTGAAGAAGAGCAAGACAGAATAAGAGGAAAGCAAGTATCAATAACATTTGCAGTCAACTAGAACAAAAAGGGGGAAAAAATGCCATCAAAAACGGAGTTACCATCTAAAGGTAAATTACTCCCTAACAGAAAAATATATGTAGAAAAGCATTATGAAATTCATGTCAGACCACAGCCAGCAGACATCTCTGATCTACTGTGTTCATCTCGAGCAGAGGCCTAACAGCTGTTTAATGCGGGTCTGACAATCTCCTTTCTTTGGGCATAACTCTCACAAATATATACACCTCTTTGATTGCTCAGACAAATCTCTTCAGCACTTCAATAACAAAAATGATGGGCCCCTTTAAACTTAAGCCCACCTAAATATATTCTTTATTTTAAAACATACATTTGCTCAGACAAGTACAAAAATCAGGTTTTGTGCTATTAATGTAAGGGTTGTAGCAAACATGATGATGATGATGTAGCATTCTTACTGTTCTAACTTTTAGCAATTTCTCTCATGCTGAGAATACGTCAGCTGTGAATAGTAGGAGCTGGCCCCTCTTAGCACATTTGCAGTGTAAAAAAGGAATTTGGTTGTCATAGCTTTTTCTAATTTTAGCCATAAGCAAACGTGTGCCTTGGCAAATCAATGCATTATCTCTGCCTCACAGACTTTATGCTAAGAACAATGCTTTGAACCTCAAGTGGTCTTCAAGACTGAAGCACTTTCAGAGCTGGTGGGCAGATTATTTATATTGAATAGAAACCCTCTTTGAACTAAGGACATACAGTGTCTTTAAAATACACAGGTAAGATTACAAATTTCCTGGGCCTCCACCTCTTCTCTTAAGTGCTCTTTACACAGCCTTTCTCCAACATACCTTTTTCATTTCTTCCCTTTTTCCATCACTTCCTCTCTCCTTACATTTCTCCCACTGCCTCTAAATGGAGGTTCCCTGGCTTACTTCCAGCTGAAGAATAACTCGTTTTCTTTCTCTTCTGATGTCAGGCAGAATAAAGAATGTATTTCCATGAGGTTTTCAGCATTTCATTTATCTTATCTCCTAGTATCAAAGTACTTCTCTTGTAAATGAAAAACTGCAAGGGTGAACATTAGCAAAACCACTCATTTATAACAACAACGAGGACTTGTTGAACAACTGCTGGAAAGTTTCCTTACAAAGAACCCAAAGAAGCTTCTGATTTCTCACATTTTCAATTCACAACCTTTCACTGTTTCTGAAGAAATAATGTAATGTTTTGGGGAAAGGTAACAACCTTCAGCCACCAGTTTTACCAGGGATAAGGAAAAAAACTGCATAGGAATTACAGATTTTTTTTTCCCCAAGATTTGTTCTTGTCTATTGGCAGAAATAATTCCACAAGCAGAGGGAGATTGTTTTCTTCTCTCTATTCCCAGTCACAACCACACTAATGAAAGACAACAGAATCTCACCACAGATCCTCAGACAGAGTAAAAACAACACCTACACCTTTCTTTTAATTTTGTGTAGATTTTGGTCAAGTTTGAAACTTTTTTTCAAAATCTTAAAGGCTTTCTTTGCCAGGAGTCCTGTCCTGGAATGAACATTAAAGTCCTCTAACATGCTAAGGAAAGCCCTGTCCTCAGTGAGCCTGCTCCAGCTGCACTTCTGGGTGCCCAGGGCCCAGCATTTTCCAGGTTCTTGCCAGTTCTCCTCACTTGGGAATTCAGCAGCTGCCTATAATCTGTTCTCTGAAGTGCTGTTGGCTGTGCTTGTGCCCTGTCAGCACAGCAACCAACCCAGAGCCAGCACCTACTCAAGCTGAACTCAACACTGATCTATCAGCAGGAACAGAGGCTTTATGTGCAACATGAAAGTGGAAGAAGAGACAGAAGACAGGTTACAAATTTGATTTATAGCTTTATTTCCCAAAAAATATTCCACATTATTTACCACTGCAAAAGTCTTTTAAATTATACTGATTTGTGCTTTGGGTGTTACTGTTATTCATTTCCATTTCCAAAATTGCTCCAAAAGTGCAGCTCTTTGATTTCAGCTAGAAAATTAATTCTAAAGGAGCTGAGTCCCTTAGATCCCTATCAAAGCTCTTTGGCTTAAATGTAAGCCCATCTCCTCATCATGGTTTTAACAGAACTGCCTTTTAGTAGGCAAAATCCTCTATAGCTGAATCAATTACATACATTCTAACTTAATTAAATCTATTTCTGTGGAGAAGTATACCAATATTTAACCTAATACTTGAGGTCATAGCAGATTAGCTGTTTTGCAGCACTACATTACTGTAATTAATTGCCAGGTTTTAAAGGACACTACCCTTCTACTCACAGTCTGAGTATTTAGTACAGAGTTGCCTTGATTATTTTTCTGCAGAACTGAAAGTAACTTATTAACTATTTCTGTCAGCAATTAAGCTATTGAAATATTACTCAAATATTCAAAACATAATTAAAAAAAAAAAGGAGAGGAAAAGTCCTTGGAGACACAAAATGTCGAATCGGGAAGAAACCTGGTCCTAATTCTGTAAGTTTCTGTTAACAAGATTGCTATGGGCATATATTTTTTAATGTACTTTTTTTTTTAATTAGTCCTAGATAATATTCTTAAAATATTTTCAGATATGCACTTTTAATCCATGGCATTTCCTTCATAATTCAAAACTGTGACTGGCCTACAATAGTCCAAGTCAATCATTTACTTTCCAGCCCTCCTACTGCTTTTAATTTTCTTTCATGCTTCATATATTATTAGGCACACAGTTAACAAGGTGTACTTTAAAAAGACTCCACCATAATTTCTTTCCCCCTTAAGTCACAAAGTAAACTGTCTTATACTGTTCATAACTGCCAGTGAGTTTATACCTCCCAGTATTTTAGCAGATTCTTTGACAGGAATCCCATGTATCACACATACATAAGAGTATTAAAATCATCCTGAGCATATTTGTCCTAAAAAACTCAACGGCTAGAATTCAGAGAGTAACCAACAATACCTAAAAAGTGTTTCTTCTGAAGAAAAATGGATTATACCACATTACACCACAAACACACTCATTTCTATATCATATTAGGGGAAAAGATATTTACATTTTTCTGAGACAGTAAAATAAATCAATAAGGTCACTAAATAAACTGTGTCTTGGGAACAGGCTTAATTAATGGGATGTGGACTATCTTAAATGAAATTTTCCATCCTCAGAGATCACCACTGATACCCCAGTTCAGCATAGCTGCAGAATGCCCAGTACAATAACTTAGTATATTTGCTTTTACTGATCTCTCAGCAAGTGCTGTATAACCCCATTTATGTGACTTTCAACACTGAGATAGGATTTCAAAATTCAAACCCAAATACCTCAATCCTCTTTTTCAATAATACCTCTGATCCCAGGCAATTCTTAGCTGCTTCTTTAAGATTTGATTGAATAATGCAACCATGCAGTTGGCAGGTAAACCAGCAGAAATTCAATGCAAGTAACCTGCTAACTCTGTGAGATGCCTTACCTCCTTATGGGAGCTTTGGTTGTTCCTGCCCTCACTGATGGGGCAATAATTCAGTGGTACCTGAGCAAACAGCAGCAGTGTTCTCACTTCCCCTCCTTCAGGGAGCCCAGCTCAGGAAGGGTTGAAATGTTCAGTATTAAGACTAAGAAAGCTCAGGTGGTTTGCAATTATAGTATTGTGTTAGGGGGTTACTTCTGGGAATCCCACTCAAAGCATGCCTGCAGTAGCAGAATAAAAATTGACATTACTTTGGCAATAATGAGACCTAGAGCATGTCATGGGGACTAATACCCAGAAAAGAGGTGTGACAGCAAAAAGTCAACCTGAGGCCTCAGCCATCCCAACTAGCTACTCATTTTGTGAAGCAACACCTCAATTGACCATAATTGCTATTAGATCCTGTCCGGAAGTTTATTCAGAAGGAAAATAAACACCTTTCTTATATGGCTTTAAATCCCCCAAGTACTACCAAAATAAATTCTTTGTTTACCACTGCTGCTCTTAGATCTTTTTGGAAAATTTATCCTTAGAAAGGGATCCAATCCTTCTCTCTCTATCTTCCTTCTGTACACAGACCAACCCACAAAAAGCTTTTATAACCATAGTGGGCTTGTGGTAAAATCCATCACATTTTCATTCTATGAGAGAAATAATGAAAGCAGCGGCGGCTAAGTACTTGAGCTGGGTTTCATTCCAGATACTAAGAAAAGCAAACACTCATGCCAATAAATATAAAGCCTCACAGCTTGAGAAAATAATACCTTCTTGAACCTGAAGGTCCTGCAATCACACATTCTTCCACCTCTAGGAACCGGAACTGACTAGAACAGGTCACAGAAATGCATCACAACACTGTAATGCTGTGGCTACTGCTCAAGGAAATGACAACAGAACTGTCCTTTAAAAGTTAACTGTAGACCTGCCAACAGAGCGACCTACATTTGCCTGGTCAGAGCATCTGTGAGAGGGGGCAAAAGAAATACTTTCAGAGAGGAAATTCTGCTTTGACATTAAATGATGCACTCTTCCTTTCCATTGCTCAGAGGCCCAGAAATGCAAACTGACCCTGCACAGGGTACAGAGCAGCACAGCACACTTGCACGTCAGCTGCTGGCAGCAGAGGAAAGACCCAGAGCTACAGCCATGTGAGAAGTCAATGATTTTTGGATTATTTCCTCAGTGCAAATTTTTCCTCTCACTCTTCTTCCAAATACACAAGAAATGCCTTAGGGAAGCCCTTTCCTTATTAACATACTTCTTTAACTTGCACTATTTATGCAAGAATGTTTTAGTTATTTCATTATTCTTGTGATAATTCTAGTTTTTTTCTTTCTGCTCCTGTGACCCCAGCTACAAAGTACATATCATGCTCATACAAGTGGCACTGAGGTTTGCTGCAACACCACCAAAGCCTGTGTGAAGAGAAAGTGAAGGTGGCAGCTGTAAACATCCTACACTCAACGCATCAGTGAGAAATTGTAGTTCTGTCTTCTCCATCACCAAACCAGAGAATTGGAAATGCAATATTAAAGAAACACTAAAACCTAGTCCATGAATAATATTTCCTCTCAAGATGTGTTTTCTCTCTTAAAGCATCTTATCTTTCTGCATGCCCTTATTACTTTTCCGTATGTGCCTCTCAATAAAGATGTCTAAATGCTTTAATATTTTTTTCACTATCTCCTCTTTCCTGTTTGTTCTTAGTCTGTGGTGTGCTTCATGCACTTTAGCTAGGTGAAAAATAACAAACCAAGTCTGTGCAACAGGGAACTCAGCTCTTCAAAGCTGGGGAGAGCTCCCTGCCTCTGCCAATGGACAAACAGTGATTGTAATCAACACATTTCAGCCATGCAAGAACTCTTCTTACTGCACTCAGTTTAACAAGGGAGCACTGAAATTTTTTAAACCATTCTTCTAAGTGTAGGTACCTCAAACCTCACTCTCCCTGAACTTCTCATGCAGTCCTGGTTTCTAATGCCTAACTAAAATAAGTTTCAAAAGCTGAAAATGTGAATACCCGCTTCAAAGACCAGGTATAGCAAATTTTATTATATACAAATTCTATTTTGGATTTTGCTAAAAAACCCTAATCAGTTCTGTGTCAGCTGCTTGGAAGCAGGCAGAGAACATTTCCACTTGCTGGTAAATGATACAAACACACTGGACCTGCTGTATAGGGCCGCTATAGCTGTTGAAAATCTTTGCCTTGGAAGCCCTCCAATTTCATTCTACCATGTTATCAATGCGAGCTTATCTCAGTCACAGATGTCATTCCTCTCTTATTGCTTTATGGAAGTCTGCTAAAATTACAGCTTTTATATAAAGTCCAGCACAGTAAATAGAAATACCCCAGAAAGTTTCCACTGACTGTAAAAATTGTGAAAACACAACTGTTATTTATGACATGAATTTCCAATATCATCCTTTTCGTGAACACTAAACAGTTCTACAGTATAAAAATCATGTGTAGAGTAGCTCACATTTTAAAATCCATTTTCCACAAACCTGATAGGAACAGAATCTCCTTTGTAAAGCAAGTTTTTACTCTGGATTTTGTAAATCAAGGAAAACGAATAGGTTTGTCATTCAAATGATTCCATTTTCAAATAACATTTTTTGTTCTCATTATGTTTTTACAGTCACCACCAAGGAATCTGAAAGTTATGCAATCCAACAGGCTTTGAAGCCACCAGGGACCTTCTAACACAAGATGGAAATAACTTATTATGCAAGTAAGATTAAAACACTGACCTTGAATCCAGTCTTTTGCCAAGGGGCAGAGTGTGTGGGGGTGGAAAATCAACTATGGTACAGAAGCTTGTACTGTGCTTAGGAAAGCACAAGAATTTTCAAAAGCAAACGCCTCCATCATACAAGAAAGTGAGCATTTTAGTATTTCATAAGGCAAGGCATTTCTTAGGAAATCACACAGCTTCAGTTCTGCACACAGTCAGTACCATTTTCTGCTCACCACTGTCTCATTCCAGCCAGTCCTGCAGTGATAGTTCCAAACCACTCCAGTCTGCGCCGGCCTGCAGAGGCCACCAGAGCAGCAAGGGACAGCCCGTGAGGATGGAAGGCCAGCAGGGCTGCTGCAGAGCCAGGCCAGCTGGGACTGCCTCGGAGACAGAGGTGCCAAGGGCAAGAGCCAAGAGCCTTGGGATGAGTTTGTGCTGACAGCTCAAGGCCAGGCTGCCCGTGTCAGCAACGACCCAGCCACACACCACAGCCTGGGGCTGGCACACGGCACAGCCCAGGACAGCAGTGCGTTACAGCAAAGTGTTACGTAGGAAAACAGAAAAAATAAAATACGACTTTTGCCTCAATGCACTCATGTTAACACTACTGGTCCTGTCTCTGGCACTCCCTGAGCTTCTGTAAGACCGTCAGTGCCACACTGAATTTATATTCAACAGGTCTAGGCTATCATTAGCATGGGTTACACAGAAAGACAAAGCAGTGACAAAGGAAATTGGCAAAACCAGAGAAGACCAACATCTGAACAGCTGGTCTCAATTTTTGAAACTCTTGCTTCACTGAGAAAGGCAGGAGCTTAACAGGTTAATTCTGTTTTCAAGTCTTCTTTTATATAGACAGAGTTTCTTGCAAGGGTTGAGAATGTCTTTATCAGCAGCAACAGAGTTCTTCTGTCTTATTCCAGTCAGGCTGGAATACTGCCTCAAGGTAACAGTCTTTCCTATGTTGTTAAGGACAAAATATCTTTCAAAAAGGAATTACAATTGACTGCTTCACTAGGAATCTTAAAGATGCAGATGCTATGAAGGAAGGTTTCTTTGGTTATGTTTGCAGGGGGGACTGGGGGGTTTTCTGTTTTGTTTGGGTGTTTTTGTCAGCGACCCCAAAAAAATTCACTTCATGCATCTCCCAGAAGAGAGCTGAGAGAGAAAGAACCAGAGAGCTGCTGGAATACATATTCAGAGGAAAGACAGAGAGAACAGACATTTAAGGAGCGCTCCATCCCAGGGGATGTCCATGCCTGTTCTGCTCAGTCTCCAGACTGGAAACACATCTATTTTCCTTTCACACATATAAAAAAAAAATCTGATAGATTGTTATCTAAGTGAATATAGAAGTATTTTTCCAGAAGTGGGAAAATTAATTGGAATTACTTGTAACAGCACAGCTTCACCCAGCCTTAAAGACTGTTACTGTGAAATCAATAAAAATATATGCAGTGTTTAAGATATTCTATGTTTTTAAACAACAATTAAACAACCACATTTTTAAAAATTTTCTTCAAACAGGAAACTTTGCTAAAAGAGATGGTAGGAAGAAAAAAAGGAGAATACAAAAAGGCAACAAATAGAAATACAAAACAAGAGTCTTGAGTAAAACTTAAATCAACAGATGGTTGACCATCCTTTATGAAAAAAGTTAATCTTTTTCAACCAATTAATATCAGAGTGGCTGGTGAAGTTAAGAACACAATTATAGAACAGTTATTTGGTCTGATATTTAATGGAAATGTCAAGTGAGAGTGCAGCAGAAAAGGAAAAATCTATCAATAAATCACAACACAAATCTTAAAGGGAAGTGAGATAATCTGCTTAAATTGTACAATAACTACNNNGCCCGGTCGGAGGCCGGGAAGTGGCGGCCCGGGCGGCGGTAGCCGCGCTCCCGGTAATAGGCGGGCAGGCAGGGCCGCGTCTGCTCCATCACCCCCCCGCTGCAGCTCCGCGAGCAGGCGGACCAGGGGCCCCAGCTGCCCCACAGGCCGGGCGCTCCGCCGCCGCTGTCCTCGGGTGCATCGCCTTGCTCTTCTATCCTCTGCGGAACCTGCAGACACAACGCACAGACTTAGGAGGCAGAATTCACGCTGGAATAAGAGGCGAGCACGAATACCTCGGTGTTCTCTTGTTCCACAGTCACAAGAGAGATGGAATGACATAGGAAGTAACTTGCCATATTCTCTGCCTGCCAAAGGACTGCCGATATAGAAGGAAGTCTCCTACAGCCATCCACCATTGAGACAAAAAGTTTGGGGTTGGTTGTTCTGGGTTTTGGAGGTTTTGTGGTGGTTTGTTTGTTCGTTTTTTTGGGTTGGGTTATTTTTTGGTTTTTCTTTTTGGACTATCTGGATAGAAATAGATTTTCTTTGTTCTCAGCAATGGAAAAATTGCATGATGCAAAGCTTGGAAATGTGTTATAATATTACCAAAAGCAGGAAATAAAGTCATTTTTGGTAATGAAATTGGGTTAACAGACACTCACTGCTCTGCTGTGCTCTGACGCTTCAACAATGGAGAGTCCTGGTGGTTGCAATAATATTTCAGGAACTCCATCTAATGTGGAACATTTTATGAATGCAATAATATAAGAGGACAGGTTGATTTCCAACCGACCAAAAATGCTGCTACAGTTAGCTCTTATTTACCACTCTTACCCCAGTCACCACATTACCACTTCAGGATGACCCACTCAATCCCACATTTACAGAAATCTCAATAAAAGATGGAACAAATTGTTGGTCTCTGGTGTTCAGTGCCACTTCAGTCAGTCCTCACTATTCAGCAGCACAAGGAAAGGGAAAGAAAGAGCCCCAGAGGGAGAGGATCCTTCTCATGAAGGAAGCTAGGAAGGATTAGGAAGGGCATGGTCTCTCCACAAGGAAAGTTAACCCCTCAAGCCAAATATTTAAAACATCCTGACCTCGTGATTGGAAAGGTATCAGCACAGCCAGGAAGTTACAATCACCCATCCCCATCTCCCTGTGGTCTCCCTAAGCTTTACTATTCTTGGAGCTAGATACAGTCAGGATTTCTCAGTGTTTTGCACTGAGCAAAGTACACAAACTTGCAGTTTTTCTCTTGCTTCTCTTGACCAACTAGTTGAATCACAAGTTTCTAAAGCAGGTTCCCAAGATCTGATTCTCACAGTTATTANGGAAAGACAGAGAGAACAGACATTTAAGGAGCGCTCCATCCCAGGGGATCTCCATGCCTGTTCTGCTCAGTCTCCAGACTGGAAACACATCTATTTTCCTTTCACACATATAAAAAAAAAATCTGATAGATTGTTATCTAAGTGAATATAGAAGTATTTTTCCAGAAGTGGGAAAATTAATTGGAATTACTTGTAACAGCACAGCTTCACCCAGCCTTAAAGACTGTTACTGTGAAATCAATAAAAATATATGCAGTGTTTAAGATATTCTATGTTTTTAAACAACAATTAAACAACCACATTTTTAAAAATTTTCTTCAAACAGGAAACTTTGCTAAAAGAGATGGTAGGAAGAAAAAAAGGAGAATACAAAAAGGCAACAAATAGAAATACAAAACAAGAGTCTTGAGTAAAACTTAAATCAACAGATGGTTGACCATCCTTTATGAAAAAAGTTAATCTTTTTCAACCAATTAATATCAGAGTGGCTGGTGAAGTTAAGAACACAATTATAGAACAGTTATTTGGTCTGATATTTAATGGAAATGTCAAGTGAGAGTGCAGCAGAAAAGGAAAAATCTATCAATAAATCACAACACAAATCTTAAAGGGAAGTGAGATAATCTGCTTAAATTGTACAATAACTACACCTGCCCTTGGACATCATCTAAGTAGTCAAGGGAGGGCAGCCTTGCCCAGAAGGCAGTAAAAAGCCATTCACATTCGCTAATAACTTTGCTGTCAGTGTGAGAAGGAAGGTGCCCCGCCATTCCCAGGGAGGAATATACCTCTTGTCGGGCTTGGCGCCGTGCCGCGGGCCCTGCGAGTGCCGGCTGCCCCTGAGGGCCGCCCGGCCGCCCTGGCTGCTGTTCCGCAGCCCGGCCCACAGCTGCTCNTCGGGTGCATCGCCTTGCTCTTCTATCCTCTGCGGAACCTGCAGACACAACGCACAGACTTAGGAGGCAGAATTCACGCTGGAATAAGAGGCGAGCACGAATACCTCGGTGTTCTCTTGTTCCACAGTCACAAGAGAGATGGAATGACATAGGAAGTAACTTGCCATATTCTCTGCCTGCCAAAGGACTGCCGATATAGAAGGAAGTCTCCTACAGCCATCCACCATTGAGACAAAAAGTTTGGGGTTGGTTGTTCTGGGTTTTGGAGGTTTTGTGGTGGTTTGTTTGTTCGTTTTTTTGGGTTGGGTTATTTTTTGGTTTTTCTTTTTGGACTATCTGGATAGAAATAGATTTTCTTTGTTCTCAGCAATGGAAAAATTGCATGATGCAAAGCTTGGAAATGTGTTATAATATTACCAAAAGCAGGAAATAAAGTCATTTTTGGTAATGAAATTGGGTTAACAGACACTCACTGCTCTGCTGTGCTCTGACGCTTCAACAATGGAGAGTCCTGGTGGTTGCAATAATATTTCAGGAACTCCATCTAATGTGGAACATTTTATGAATGCAATAATATAAGAGGACAGGTTGATTTCCAACCGACCAAAAATGCTGCTATAGTTAGCTCTTATTTACCACTCTTACCCCAGTCACCACATTACCACTTCAGGATGACCCACTCAATCCCACATTTACAGAAATCTCAATAAAAGATGTAACAAATTGTTGGTCTCTGGTGTTCAGTGCCACTTCAGTCTGTCCTCACTATTCAGCAGCACAAGGAAAGGGAAAGAAAGAGCCCCAGAGGGAGAGGATCCTTCTCATGAAGGAAGCTAGGAAGGATTAGGAAGGGCATGGTCTCTCCACAAGGAAAGTTAACCCCTCAAGCCAAATATTTAAAACATCCTGACCTCGTGATTGGAAAGGTATCAGCACAGCCAGGAAGTTACAATCACCCATCCCCATCTCCCTGTGGTCTCCCTAAGCTTTACTATTCTTGGAGCTAGATACAGTCAGGATTTCTCAGTGTTTTGCACTGAGCAAAGTACACAAACTTGCAGTTTTTCTCTTGCTTCTCTTGACCAACTAGTTGAATCACAAGTTTCTAAAGCAGGTTCCCAAGATCTGATTCTCACAGTTATTAGTATGCAGAACATTCTTCTAAATGAGCATCCTTTAAGTAGTTTATTAATACTCTGAACAAGCTTTGTACCAACAAGCACACAGATGCATCAATTCAGCTGGGAGACAAGAAAAGGCACTGTCCACAAACATGTTTGCCATACCTCTCCAGCCAATTCCAGTGCAGCTACCTCAAAATGAGCTTTGGAAAGCCAGCTTTGTCTGTCTGTCACTTCTCCCCTTCCACAGCATGAACCTGTAACTTCCATTAATAATTTTGCCTCAAACATTATTGTATAATAGCAAAAGATTACCATCTCCACCCTTAGTCTCTCATCACAGCTGGCACGTGCTGGGGTAACTGAGCTGTGCCCCAGCCTGCCAGGAGCACACCCTGCTCATCAGCTGCCTCAGACACGGCAGGCTGGGCTGGAACGTGGTGTGCAAACATGGGCTGGATACAGCATTACAATCCAACAAGCAAGCCAGCACAGGGTTTGTGGTGCTGCTGTGTAATAGTCAGTTGTGGTCTACATAATCTGAAACATTTCCCCCCTCTGAGGTTGCTCTCACACTTTCATCACCAACCACAGAAAAAACTGCATTTAATTACAACTTCTGATTAATAAAAAGCATCTGCATTAGAGTGATATGTTACCCATTTCTCCCATGTTATTTGAAAACAGGAGCAGATGTCTCTGTATTCAATGTCTTTTTTCCTGTGCATACCCCATTTGGCATCAGCCTTTAAAATCTAATGGCCTGCACAACCTAATACCACATAATGTCAAACGTAGAACATGCAGCAAGGTCGTTCTGGCTGCTACATTTGCTTCCATATCCAGTAACAGAACACCACTGCCTCACACCTTGACCAACAAAACAAGCTATTCTTCAGTTTGTGATTTTTCCAGTGAATATTCACTGCCCATACTTACACTATGCATTAATGTGCTCTACCTCAGATATAAAATGGTCGTGACTGCACACAGAGACACTCTTCTGGCCTGTACTCAGTCTGCAGTAAAATTTACTTACTGTAAAACTAATAGTCCTCTGTTATCACACAAGGTTTCACTTGTTTGGACTACTTAATCATTTCTACAATGGTTCAGTACACCCAGGTTTTTTTTGTAAATGCCAAAGACACTCATGCAGGCAACAACTAAAAACTATAACCTACAAGCAATTCAAGTTCTCACTAACATATGAAATGTACAATTTTGCAGAAATAGAAACTGAATAGTGGAAAGTGTCAGCCTGCTACAGAGAGAACCTTCTGGCTTCCAAACTTCATTGCAGCAAGAATTGATTCAGATAAAATGATGCTTCATATGACTGAAGGCAATGTAAAGCAATTTCACACCCCCTAATCTTCATAGTGAAAGAGTTGTAGACACAGCACAAGAAGGCTTAATCCAGCTACTTAAGGAAGAACATTTTAAAAAGTAACATTACAATGTCTTATACTGATGGCCAAATTCATCAGTACTACTTAGTTGTAAGATAATATTTTGAGATGGGAATTTTCAGTAGCGAATCAGGTAATGAACTTTTATTTTCTTACTTATTGATTTATTTACTTACTGATTTATTACTTTGAGTAAGATATGGGCTACAGATGAATCTTTAGAGGAGATGATGTGATTGATGGTATAATCTATTCAGTGAATTCTACTATGCAAGACTGAATAAACTGAAGCTGCTTAGTTTAAGGAATGAAAAACAGAGCAGACAATAATGACACTTCCAAACAGTTTACATAAATAAATACAAGAGCTGTTACTTTTCTCTTTGCAGCAAACTTTTCTTGTTTATGGCCAACACAAGAATAACCATTTGGATTTAAATTTAATCAAAGGTGATCCCAGTTAAAGAGGAAAACTTCTTAGAGAGAAGGCAAACAAAGTCTGAGAACAAATTGCCTGAGGAGATCCCGGGAGCACTGAGACCAATCCTAAAGCTCTACCAGGGAAAACGAGGTGTCACTGACCCTTCCCCAGGGCAGAGGAGCTGAATTACAGCACTTACAGGCCGGTTCCCCTCCTTTGATCCTGTGATTTCCAGGTAACTTAGTAGCCAAGAAGAAATTCTGCCACAGCTCTGTGATATAGCCAAGAAATTACAGCTAGCTGCAGGATTCAGCTGAAGTATTTCAGAACATCTCAGACACACCACATACTCAGAGATCCCTGACATTAGGTGCCTCCTTCTCTTGCTTTAAGAACTACCTTCACTTTCTGAAAGGAAGAGTCTGAGCCTGCTCTGGGGAATAAGTGAAATGCAAACTGAACTTTTCTCGGCAAATTAAGTCATGAGAGTAATTGCTTTAAGAGAATCACAAAGCCCGTAAATAGAGAGAGATCAACCAACCCATTTAATCTACTTTCCCACAGCTCATGAGTGATTCCTTCTCTAGGTGACCTAGACTCCTCCTAACTATAAACACACCACCAAGAAGATTTTTATTTACTGCAAATTAATCACAACCAAATATTTGGCTCTACAAACTCAATTTCTTTTCCCCTTTATTTCTTTCTTGCCTACACATTTTTCAGTTATTTGGCAAGCCAAAGCTTGGAAGTGGACACAATACCATTCACTACATGCAGCTGTACAATAAACAATGTAAAGAAAAGTAAGACAAGTTTTCAGGTGTGCAAGTGCTTGCAATTTCTACAACTGCACCAACTCCTATTCATGTGCTATCAAAGATTCCTTAAATGAGAAATTTTCTTCATATTGACTGTTACATACCAAATATCTTCCAATCTGCCATCTTTCGACCAGTGAGTGGCAAATCAAATTGAGGCTGGATTTTCAGAAGCGTAGTTTCAGGGTCACCCCTTCTTTTACTCACCAGTACCCTGCATCCCTTTCTGTTCTTTTTCCCCAGTTTTCTTGTATTTTGTCACTTTTGTACACAGGAGCTGTACTGCATACAGGTTTTATTCTAGAAGAGTTTGTTGGGTTTTTTCCCTAAAATCATATGGAATTAAACATACTACCAGCAGGCTGACATAGATGACATTTTAAATAGAAAAATAGTTTATCTTTCATTCATGTAATTCACCAATCACTCTGATCCCAAGTCAAAAATTCAGCAAAAAGTAGGAGTACACAAGGTGTAGAAATTCAGTGCTAATCTCTAGTACTGCCTCTGCCAGAATTTAGAAGTAAGATCCACACCTCAGGATTTCAGCAGCAGTTGTTGAAACTATACTATGCAAGAATGTCCCTGAAGAGGAAACATCACTTGAACTGAAAGCCACAACTATTTAAATGTAACTTGTTGTGCAGGAAGACAATGGCAAACAACGCAGTACTGATCTGACAAACCAATTTTAAATACTGTAGGACACTTCATCCTGTTAAACTATAGCTTAAATACAAATTAACTGTTCAGAAAAGTAGGGGGGGAAATGCTTAGATCAGAGGCCCATTTAACCCAGTACTGTGTTTCTGGCTGAGTGGAAGAAGCAAAACTTTAGGAAACAGTGTAAGAAGCAGGACATATTCAGAGCTATCCAGGGGCCTTCTGCTTACAGCTGATCAGTGATTTAAGGGTCTCCTTCAGCTAAACACCATATTGCAATTGTTTTTCATACTCACTACTATTCCCCATCAATACAATTAATACATTTTTAGCATATTTTTAATCTTGCCTTCCAAAAAATTGTACATTTTATATTGAAAATGTGCTTCACTTTGCTCTGGTCATAAATGCGCCTGACTATTTCACTATGTCTCCAAGATTTTTCTTAGTGATAAATGAAGAATGATCATTCTGTATTCTCCTTCACCATGCTATGATGTCTGATTTGCAATTGCTAACAGAATCCAGTTCCAGGATCTCTTTCTGAAATTCAGCAGTCCTGATCTGTTCAGTTTCTTTTTGTAAGGAATTCCTCATTCTCAGCACCTTTTCCACTCCTACATTCTTACACGGGTGTGCAGTGCTGCATACCATACTCCAAATATGAATTAATGATGGAATTTCACAGTAATAATGATTATAATGCTTGGTGACAGTATATACCTTTTAGCCAGCTACATAATTAAGCTGTTACAGGCTTAGCCAATGTTACTAAGTATTCTGTAGATATTAAGTGTGCTATAGCAATCCAAATTCAAAACTGAAAAGGTACACAATCTTTAAACCTGGAATTATCTAAACCAAGTCAGACATTTCTGGTATTTCTTACCATTTCAGTTTAGATACAATAATGTTATTAGATTTCATAGATTTAATTTTTAACATATTATCCAGTGATTCTTTTTTCTGGGTAAATGCCCAGAAGATAAAAGGACTCATGAACAAATTAACTACATCATATTCCTAAATATACATCTGAAAGGGATATAACAGGCATAAATATATGTTTCTCAAAGCTTTGTGGTATTACTTTCACCCAAAGGCAAAGAAATTGTATCCAGAAGAACATTTTATCACCTGCTCAGAAAAATGCTACCAGTGGTATTCACTGAGTTAACCCATATTCACATACTGGATACAAAGTGGAATTAACAGAAGCCAGCATGTCTTACTTGCTGCTGCTACTACCCTCTTTGTCCTGTGCTTCCCAGAGCAAAGAGCCCCTGTAAATTCTGTTAATATTCCCCAAAACCCTTCAGGCTTTAGGTGTTCATTCACTGTCTCTCCCATGGTCCTTCTTCTCATTACCCCACGTGTGATAACCCACCTAGGACACCAAACTGTCTCTATTGTTAGTAAAGGAGTATCAAGGCACTTGGAAAACATGACTGCTTACTCATTCCATTACTCCAGGGTTGCACTTCCTTTATCTTACAGTTCTGACTAATTAAAGATTTCACTAGGGCACAGCCTGCCACAAAGGATATGCATGCAGCTTTTACCACAGCCAGGCTCAGACTGACTGAGGATTCAAAACCCCAGTAAATTAGTATATTGATACTCTTTAAAATGCATATGTCATTCTTGGGATGAGATGAACACAGCATTCTTCATGAACACTCACCTTTCCTGAATATAATTGATCAATGGTCAAGCCACAAAGTAGGAGCTGGACTTCACCTTCTTAAAATTTCAGGAGTGTAAAAACAAAACCAGTCCTACTCCCAGAAATGAGACCTGAACTGCTGCTGAGGGCAGAGCATGCCAAATTTTGAATGGGCTGAGGAAATGTTAGTTTAGTTTTAGAACCTGTTCAAGTCTAACATTATTGTGCTTCCCTGCCAGTGTTGTAAACACATCTATGGAACTCCTTTAATTCTTTCACCCATCTAAGCATCTTAAAGGAATATTCTTCCAGCATTAGCTCAGCTGATTTCCAATAAAGTCCATACCTATATAGCTGTGACAATTTCCCAGCAGCAAGGCTTTACAGTTCATTTTATATATGTTCATTTGAAACGACTGTATTTTTTATCCCTCTTATAAGAAACATGTGGGACATTGGGGGTTTGATAAAAAACAATTTACCAACACCCCCCCCCCCCCCCCCTCCAAAACTTGCAGATAACTTCTCTCAAGGCTAGCAGAAAAATGGAGCAGAGGCCAAACTAAACATCATGACACAATGTGTACATGTCTGCCTGGTTCATGTGTTCAGCTATTTTAATCCTTCAGTGCATTTTGGAAACCTTTAATCAGAGAAGTAGTAAACCATTTGAATTTTACAGTACGTGGTAAGTGTAAATATTACCAGCTTAAACGATTTGGGTTTCCGTTCTTTGTATAAAATCTCTGTCTGAACATCTGTGCCTGTGAAGATTAAAAGGCTAAAAAGCCTGGAAATAGAAGACCTTTGTATTCACAAATCACTGAAGGGAGTTACAATGCCTGGACAGCTTAACTGCCCCTTCAACCAACTCTGACCACATCTGAAGAAACCTTAACATTATTTGAATAGTCTAGAAAGTAAACAGCTCTGAAAAAGGTTCAGAACAGTTTTTGTGCCAGCAAAGCTTGAAGCTTCCCCCAAGTTTGGCTAATCTTTTCACACCAAGACCACCTCCATTGCACTCTGGGAGATTAGTGTTTTCAGGAAGAGGTTTCTTTCCACTCTTCTGTGAGACCATTAAGTGCTTTCAAGTAACAGACAGCTCACTCCTGACTTCACTTCTACCACTTCTATACAACCATGCCTTATCCATGGTAGGATTGCTTCTCATTTACAGTAAGGTAAAGATGATAACAATCAGGCCCTCACTATATCACAGATTAAGCTTCTTTATTTTTGAAAGTATTCCCTCACCATTCACTATCATTTGTGGCCTAGGTCACTAAGCTTCTACTACCCTTGGCCTCCTCCAGGACAGCCATCTACAGCTGTGACAAAGTTGTTGCCATTATATTTATTCTACACTTAGACAAATTCTTTGGGATCCACATGTGGTAGAGGTACACATTTTATTTATTCTGTAATTGCCGTAACACCTCTCCAGATCGCTCGGTGAGTCATCCGCCCATCACTCCAGAAGCAGAGAGGACAAACTGCCATAAAATAGAAAGCAACATTCCCTAACAGAAGAATCTGTGAATGCAAAATGTTTCTCATCTTTATCACCACTCTTATCCAATGCTTGGACAGAACTAGCACGCAGAACTGCTTTGAAAGAAGATGAGAAACTTATCTATGGCTCAGTAAGCTGACATGCACTGGAATCCAACTGGAACTGTGATATTTTCATATTTGCTTCCAGAAAAACACAGAACTCCTGCTCTGAGCTAAAAGAAGTCAGTATTCTTTTAATTTAAAGATAAAAATAAAAGTTCAGAGGTCCACGATAAAGCAGGTTAAAAACATCAAAAACATCGGCCTTGATTTTTCAAAGAGTATATTCACATAAAATAATGTATCCTTATCCTGTCTCCTTTCCCCAAACAATGATCAATTTTATTTCCTAACCACTTTAATCCACAACATCAAGGACAGGGAATTAGTAACAACACAGAGATAGCAAGAAAATTTTTTCAGCTGTTGTTCTAAATATTCTGTTGTACTAAAAGGCTAATTTTAAAGGAAAAGTCTTGTCGTGGTCTAAATCACGTCTCCTGTTTCCTAAGGATTACTGCAATTAGAATAGCAACATCATTAGCTAGAAAGACTCTATTTTACCAAAGGTTATGAAAGGAGCAGATGTATATCTGTACAGTTGAAGTCAAACATCTGTGCTGAAGGCAAGCAGATATACTGACCAGTGAAAAACTGCAAGAGAAATATGGACTCCCTTGCAGCTGGAAGGGTTTTATATGAGTGATGTGTATGAAAATACAGTCATAATGGACAGCAGTTATCCTATAAACAAAAACATTACCAGAAAAGAAGGGGTGACACCTGTAACCATTTGTTGCAGAGAAACAGCAGCTGTGCAAATCCACAGTGACTCAGCCTCTCCAGTGCAATCCAGTTTAGTTACACAGCCCAGCCAGACAGACCCCAGTGACTCTGCAGTGGCTCTGTTAGCAAGAGCCGAGTTCCAGCTCAGCAAATCCTGACAAGTTACACACTTGAGTCGCTGCTGACCACAGGGCAGAGCTTCACCCTGCCTGGACTGCAAGGAAGAACACAGCCCTCCCTTCCAAGCCCCTGCTTTGGAGCTTATTTAAAAGCAAGGTGGTGACCAGCTGTGGTGGAGGTCCCAGGGTGCTCCTTCCAACTGTTAGGCTTTAGTCCTGGTGCCTGGCCAAAAGCCAAGCTTAGATAGTAACTACTTTGTCTTACTCCAGTTTCCTCCAAGGAAGGCTATAGCAGACTTGCTTCATGCTTCACATTGTACTCTCTTACAGCGTGTTCAGATAGCTGAACTCCTCAAGCTGCTCACCCTGACCAAATCAGAGATCTTGGCCACCTTTTCCTTCCCCCATTCCACTCTTTGACCTCAGCTCTTGCTTCTGATCCTGGAAGCTGTTCCTTATATCTCTGGACTTAGCAATGATGACCCCTCCACAAGGGTATTTGAATCCAACACAAGAGAGAGGGGAAAAAACAGCCAAAAAAACCAAACGAACAAACCCCAGCACACATCCCAAAGCACATTAATCTCAAAATCAATCTCCTACTCTGTGAGGAGTATAGTCACATTCACTTGATAAATAGTTGCTTTTCATAGAAACAGTATGTGTCTGACAGAGATAACATCAAGTTTATTTCTTCTTTAATTTTGAGCCAGCAGAAAGAAATTACACCGAGCCCAAAGAAGTTCAAAATTCTTTAACAGTATTGTACTGCCCCAATGAAGAACTTGTAAACATATATCCTGACACTGCTTCTATAAAATAAAAAATCAGTTTGTTAAGACACTGCACCTCCATTGAACTAAATACGTCTCTACAACTGAGTGACAAAAAGATATGCATTAATTCAAAGCAATATCTATTGCTTCAATGCTCCTATTTAGTGCCAGAACAGAAGCAAGATGTTGAAACAAAGCAATATTCATGTCAGAAATTTTATCTGGACAGACTTTGCTATTATTTACATTTCCAGTTTTGCTAAAATGAATAAAGCATATATTTAATTACAGCTTACTTTCTTAACACAGAAATGTATGATTAGTCAAAAATCCACCCAGGAGTGACTTCTGGAAAATTGGAAATACAGACTTCAATGGTTGTCTAGGAGAAGGACTGTTTATAGTTTAACTTTCAGTTCACCACAGTATGACACTTATCAGATAAGGTTAAATTTCAATAAAATAAGCACAGGGAAGGAGAACAGACAGCTTGACTGCATCATGAGCAGCAGCAGGGCTGTTCATATGTCCAGTAGTGAGGACAAGGCAAGTTAATTGTTCAAAAAATAAGAAATATTTCAGTTTATCCAGCTGCAGAGACCTTGGCTGATTTAAAAAGGCAAGTGGCAATTGTTTCCCATAACATTTCCCCCTTGTATCCTGTTACTGATGAGTATTTTTGCCTTATATACTATGCATGAGGAATAAATGTTAGATTATTAAAAAAACGCTCCAAGAGACTTCCAGCCAACACTGCAACTCCTGTCTTCAGCAAAAACCCATAAAAGTCTTTTGCATAAGAATTTTTATTTCTAATAAACATACCACATTTAATGAATTTACATTACTGTACAAACCTGTGCCATTTACAGAGATAGGATTAACAGAGTAGTGGTCTAAACTCAGATGTAGGAACATCTAAAGATGGGTTTTGTTTTCAGTTTTTGTGCACTTCTGACAGCAGAGACAGTGTTGAATAAAGTTAAGAAGCTCAAAAGCTTCTTAATAACTTCTAGATAAAACTCAGGTAGCCATGTAATTCTGGAACTAGAAAGTCTGTATTGGTCAATTCTGGCTTTATGTGTCTGATAAGCTTTCAAGACTTTCATTCAAAAATAATAAAGTCTAAAAGCAGAAAACATTGCCCAATCAAACCTTCTCCCACAACTTTCCCATTTGGTTTTGTCATTTCCCCCAAGTCTTAATTCCAATATGTGCACTTCCATGCTATGGAAGTAACTTGGCTCATTCTTCTAGCTATCAGTCTCATGCTGTTATGCCAAAAACAGATTTTTGTGTGTGCATCTGAGGAAGCAAGCTGCTAAATCATGCTTAGCTTAATGCAAAATAAACACATAGTAAGAATTGGGGTATGGTCTAATGTTTCATTAGACTTCAGCTCTAGTTATTTGATTCCCTGTACTGTACCCTTTGAGTGTGTATATGAAAATTAGCAAACATCACTTTCATTATTTTGTTAAAATTGTTCATCAAATCCCTTGTCCTCCTCCTCTCCCTTTCTTTCTGCACAACTGGCCTTCTCTCATATTGAAAAAACCCTGCCAAACAGCAGAGACATCCATCCAGAAATACACAGGAGATGTCAGCAAATATATGTTGGGGTTACTGCAGGAAAAGAATAGAAAGAACTTCCAGAGCTACAAAGCTGAGAACTCACACTCAGAATCAGGTCTGACTTGGCCTTCAGAGTTACTAACAGCCCCTCTTGTATGGAGCTTATAGGTAGGGCAGAAAGTTTGTGCAAAGTGCAATAAAGACAGAGTTCCAGTCTAAACACAGTTTGGCATGAATAGAATCCTCTCCCCAGGGTAAGAGCTGAGAATGGCAGCCAGCCTTGGGGCTGTGTGAGATTGTCACTAGGAAACTTGTGCCTTATTCTCAGTAAAAGGGATGTCTCTAAGGTGGTTACCATGCCCTTAAGTCCCTTTAACTACTATAGAACACACTCCAGACCCGTGGCATTTCTCATTCAATTGAAAACAAAGAATCTGATTTTATCTAAATTAATTCCGGGGCTTCCCAGAATGAAGCAATTGTTTCTCTGAGTTACTCTATTTTAGTTAGTAGATTTATTCCCCCTTAGGCCATTTGGAAGCTGGACTGAAGCATCTCTCCTCTGTCAGTGTTACAAAAGAATGTCTAATCAGACAGAGTACTGAAACCAGAACAGCAGCGTGACCATCTCAACTGCACAACAAAAGAGAAGAGATGTAAGATAGGCAAAAATACTGAATTGTTCTGCAGTTTAGAGTGGAGCCCTTGGACAGCTTGCTGCAGACTGGACTGTGCCAGTTTCAGACCACACCATTACTGACCTCATTTAACTTGTCTTACAAATAGGCTGCACAAGGAGTTAACAGGACTTCTGTGTTCTTCTGGAACTCTGACAATCAGACAGCTTCAGGTTTCTAGTCCATACCTATGAGGCTATTGTCCAAATAACTTTTTACTCTAAAGACAGTGGCACGTGCACATTAAAAAAAGCAAACCCTGCAAACTTGCCTTTTATCTCCTTTTAAGAGTATAATTTTCAAAAAAAAATACACATCTTGGATTATTATTCTAAAATATATAGTAAAAAGCAAACTTGTTTTTAAACAGGTTATTTGATACCTTCAATAATTAATTGGTTGTGTTTGAATACCAATAGATATAAGATACCAATTGATATTGAGATATGAGAACAACATTGACATGAAGTGAATGTGGTGGGAGTGTGAAGAGATAGAACAGCATTCAAGGGTCTTGCCTCAGGTCTGTGGCAGAATCAGCAACACCTGCACATTGTTCCTGATAAACATTTGTCCAACACATTCACAGAGACCTACATCATGGAAATTCTAGATATTATTCAATCAATATAATCTTCTTTATATCCTTACCATGACAGGTTTTTTCAAACCTAAGTTTCCTTTGCCTCAGTTTAAATCTATTTCTTCTCATCTGCTCCACCAAACAGAAAAAAACAGCCTTCTTTTTAGTAATCAAAAGTATTTGAAGATTATATCTTCCTCTATCACCAGTCTTCCAATCTTTAGAATAAACAATATGAATTTGTTCAAATTTCCCTCAGAGGTAAGATTTTAAAATCTCTAAAGGATAATCCCTGCTGCTTGCTGTTTCTCTCCAAATTGTCCACTACTTTCCTGAAAAGCAGTGCAAAAACCCAAAGATTGCAGCCAAGATCTCACTAATGCTGTGCAGGATGGAAAGTGTGCAGGCTGCAAGCCTTCTTAGAGATGCCAATGTCTAGAATGAGTGAACCATCCACAAGAGCACAACAGGAAATTCCAGCAGTTTCCAGCTCCAATCTTTAGCAATTTGAATAGCAACAGAGTGCTTTGGGTCCAGCTTCTGGTTCAGACATTTCTATCTCTGCAAGAGACAGAGCTGCCTATGAGCAACTGGGTGGTTCTCTACTCACTCCATGTCTGCTCTCACTCACAGGAACTCTTTTTCCCATGTCTTACATGATAAAAATGCTCCAAAGCTTTAGTAACTATTTGTGACCTATAATACTCCACACAATTACTCAGTTAATGAACCATGATGAGCCTCTTTCAACCATGTGTATATTTATTTTAAAAAAAAGAAACCAAAAAAACCCACATGCACAAACAGAAGCCATTTATTCCCAGAACTTTATTCAGACTGCATTGCTTTGCACATCTTACTCTAATGTTTTCACATTTACCTCTCAGTACACAAAGTCTGAATGTTTTTAATGCTTACCTTTCTGTGTTCAATTGAAGGCTGTGGGATGACAAACTGAAATCCCAGCACTGCTAGGGAACTGAGAAGTCTGAAAAGGCAAACAGTGAAACAACAGATAATTACCACTAATACAAACCACACATCTACAACATCTTACAGGGCTCCACACTGCAAAAAAATATTTAAATGTTTGAATACCACTGTTAACCAAGCAGACTCACTAAACTGTATGAAATGTTCTTACAAGATTCTGTTCACAGCAGGCTCATACCTGAATGTACGAACCAGGTTCATACATAGATTTGTCCAGCTATAAAGCAAAACTGAACCAAATAAAATCCATTAATAGTATTTCATATAACTTCATGTTTAAATTTCAAAATTCCTGGCAGTGCATAGTTTAACACCTCAGCATTCGGTGTGAAACTGACATATGCTTTGCAAGTTTTCTAAAGTGCTAAGTAAGAATTCACCCATCTGTGGACCACATCTGCTTCCAGCTCTGGCTCCTCATTTTACAGATGAACACTCCACCTTCAGCACACAGGAAACAGAAAATAGGTTCCTCCCCAGCTGCCTAACACTTGTGAAAAATGAATAACCTAATGGCACAGAAGATGGAAAGTAGCGAACACAGCCCACCAGAGACTCGGGACAAGCAGCCAAGCATCACCCCAGTCCCCACATCTTCAGTCTGAAAGGAGTCATAATGGGAACCAAGCCCAAACAAACTGCTCTGGCAAGCCTCACCCCTTTAGTGACTCCTAGGAGCCTGTTACAACTTAGGCACAGTTAGCTCAGTCTTTTGTTTGCTATAATTTGCAACAGAGACTGGTTTGTCTCCTTCTAACAAGTCCCTTCACCAGAAAACATGGACAGGTATGGCAAATAGGATCAAGGTATCTTTATTTGTACCAGAGTTTGACTTTTCAGTCTACAAAGATATTTCAGACCCACTACAAGGGGGAAAGCTGCTAATGATTTGCTGAATTTCACTGCAGAAGTAAAACTGATGGATTTGGATACAAAATACATCTGCAAATGGACCAGACAAAATCCAGCTGCATTTCCTAGCTAGGGCTCCTTCCTTTGCTCCCTACCCAGTAACCCTTCAAACATTTCTTATTGTTTCAGGTATTTTCTGAGACAGACCTCCTAGAGAGAAAGGGTTTTTTTTTAATACTAAGCATTTAATTATCACCAATACAAATATTCTGCTAGGGAGAATGTTTCTGTGTTTGTTCTTGCTATTATACTGCAAAAGGAACCACTAGGTAAGTAGTGATTGTACATGGCCTATCATCACCTCAATATCTATGCCTCTCTCTATCAAAGCAATAAACCAGTGAAAGGCAAGAAAAAGTCATTACTTCTTTACTGCCGCGTCAATTTAGAGAAAAAAAAAAACTAACACACTTTAAAAAGTGTATTAGAAGGAAGTCTGGTATTTCACAAAGCTATCATTTGTGATAAAACAAAATACAGAAGAGGTGGCTGAAATCAGAGCACATGCAAGACACTATAAAGAAATCACAGCAGGATTCAAAACATGCAGTTCAGAGCAGGGCCCAATCCCACAGTGGTACATGGAAGCCAAAGGCACAAATGAATAAACTGATTTGCAAATCACACCTGAAATCAAAGGCAGAAATGGAACTCAGACCTCCAAATTGCAAAATTACAGCATCCAGTCTGTCTTCAGCTCACCTGCCTATCTCTTTTCTAAGTGTTTAAGCAATCTCCCAACTCTTCTCAATGAAAAATGACAAGCATCTAAGTAGGTGGAGTGCAGTGTCTGATAGGCCCAGCCTACATCCTCTCCAAATTATATTTAACTTCCACCTCAGAATCTTCCTACCGCCCCTGCTCCCTTATGGCTTCTGCTCCCTATAATCCCTCAGAGCATGTGAAAGACAGTTCAGACCTTCCATAAGGAAATGAATGCTTTCATCCTCAACAGGACAGGATTTTTCTGATCAGTCTGACACTCTACAGATTTCCATGTGTAAATTCTTCTGAAATCATGCACAAGGTTGTGAGTTCTGAGCTGAATGAGAACTGTAATCTTCAAAGCAAATTACTTACCAGATTAAAGTTTTCAGTTCTAAAACACAAACTTTTAGTATATGTGTGATTACTCTGTGCCAGGCTTTTCCTGACCATTCTTTAAGGAGGTTGGACTGCAATCACCATCTCTATGTACGTGGCTCAAAGACAATAAAGATAGATTTTATATTTGCTTCTGTATCTGCAATTGGATCTGTCAGAAACAATGGTATCAAGCTACTATTTCAAACACACAGGAAATTTGCCAGGAATACTTAAGCTATCCTGAGGTAAGCCCCTAGCTTCAAATCAGTGTGTGGCAATTTAGATTTTTTTACGTTATTTCCCTCAGCAGCTTGCTTTGGCTAAGTTCTCTGGACAAGGCTTTTTTATTTGTCATGCGTGACTAACTTTAAGCCTCCCAAGCTACAAAAATAGGCTTCTCCAATTTCAGTGGGTTTGGTCCAGGTATTCTCACAGTGCAGAAAAGCCAGAAAGAACAAGTGCTTCTCAAAATAAGGCAAAACTTTTCAAGTATACCTGAACAGGTGAGGTACCAATTGCAGCTGATTGATGGCTGTATAACTCAGGCTTCTAAGAACCTTGCTGGTACAGCCCTGCTCTCACAGTTAAGGCACTATTCAGAGCCAAACACCCAGTTTGAAGCCAAGTCAGACTTTAAACTCTCACTTTCTTTTACTGGCAACACCAATTGCCAGTAATATAAAAAAACATAAAATAGAAACTTAAATATAAGCATACATATAAACAACTGGGAAAGATGGGGAGGCAAAGCACAAAGCAAAGCAATGTTGGGTCTATTGTAGGAGTAGCATAAAAAATTTTGCAAATTAACATCTCATTTAGGAAAACCTCTCAGAGTTCTTCCTAGTCAGTGCAGTGAGTGTTAGCTCTGCATGAATGAAGCTAGAGGGTACCAAAGCAGATCTCTCACATGCTGCTGTCCCTTAGTAGCTGCATTTGATGGAGGAATATTATGGCCAAGTGTGCATTGTCCAGATACAGGTGATCAGTACTGACTAGTGCAGTATGACTCTCGTCTCAAATTCCCAACTTCCTCCCAAATCTGCTGAACAGCCCAAGTCTGGGACAGCTTGGGAGGAGCTATGCAGGTCATCTTTCAACTGGAAAGACAGCACTGGTAGTGTCAGTGATGTGTGACAGATCCATTTTGATGGAAAATCTGCCCTGGCATATTAGGAGGGTGCCAAAACTGCACTTCAAATCTTGATGTCTCAAATTCAGGAGAAGCACGGCTGGAGCAGAGGTGTTACAGTAACTCCACCCCAAAGGCAGAGCACTCAGTTGTCATTCCTTGCAGGAGGAGCCTGTGTTTGTGTGGCATCAGGGCTGCCTGCCTGCTCTGAATCTGCTCGCCCAAGGACAGGACAGAACCGGACAGACCAGCTTAGAAACAGCTGAATGTTTCCTTTGTTAGGAAAGCTGTTTGAAAGGTCTTTCCTATGTTTGCCCACTGGCAAACTGTTTCAGGAATGCATAAGACAAATCCATGAATGAATTGCAGCACAGGTACTAAAACATGTAAATCAGCAATTTAAGCCCAGTGACAGTAATTGTACAGCCTCATCAAAAACACAGGAACTTTCCAGTAATACAGACCATCACAGTGGCACACATTAACAGATGCTCTAAGCATGAACAAACACTGAGAACTTTCTTTTTTCACTATCACCAAAGAATGCTATGTCTGGTATGCATATACTTGAGTATTTGGTCTTGGGACAAGATTTCTATTTACCCTCCTATGATATAGACACTTGTAACAGCAGAGCAAGAGACCATCAAATTGAAATTTACTGCAGTGTATTAAGAGCATCTTAAATAAGATTGTAAATGTTTTATTGCATCACTTACCTCAAAGAAACTATTAAACTGTCTACCATGATCTTTTAATGCAAGGTATCTTGAAGTGAAAAATACCTCTTCACTGTGGTACAGCACAATGACAACCACACACAAATCCTACAAAAAGAAAGAAGAAAAACAATTAACACTGCTTATTCAGTATTTTCCAGGATATGTATAAAACTGCATACAGACCTACATTAGTCATCTCTACTTCAATTCTTGGGACTCTACAGCAATTCAAACTGAATATCCAGTGTATGTTAAAGAAATAAACTGTACACACACCATTTTTTGCAACGGGATTTCAATATTACCAAAGTGCTCTGCAGAAGTACTGTGGGATGCAAAATCTTGGTTTAATTCCCAAGAAGGCAAATCTGATGTCAGACTTAACATGCCTTTTTAATTTGCATTCCTGGTATGTTACTTGTGTAACAATAAAACAAACAACCTCAAACAAGTCTTGTATTAATAAAATTCGTAGAAATGAAACTGGGTTACCAACTTGTAATGTACAGTAATATTATTAATACACTCTGCATTTTGTGAGCAATGCAAGGATGACTCTGTGAGTTTGCAGAAAAAACCTGAATAGCAGTGTTGTTTCCTCTACTACAGATGGAAAACCTACCCACAATGAAGTTAAATGCCTTGCCCACAGTCAAGGAGGAAAGCTGGAGTTAAACAACATTCTGAATATAAATTTAACTGACCCTTATTTCTAAGTACTATCAGTGCATCACAACTACTGTGAACACACAGAAACCCTATCAGTCCTTGGGAGGATTACCCAACACACTTTAATTTGATTGTAAATAATCTCAAATGTTCAGACATCTGGGAAGTTCTTATTTAGTAAATTTGTAATCATATATTGGGCATCTAAAATGCACCAGAATTCTCAGGCTGGAAAGAGATCCTTGCAGTAAGGAAATACAGCATAAATCAGAAGGGCTGGTGGGAGAGTGGCAAGGAGGGAGGAAAAGAGGAAATAAAACACTGTTAGAACATAAATCATACATTTCAAAACTTGGTCAACCACTGTCTGTATCTCTCCCTTTACAAGTGGTTACGTGTTGAAATGCAGTGGAGTGAAGAGAAACAAGAGAACACTGCTGTTCACAGATAAAGAGCTCTCAATTTCTGTCAGAGAGCCAGATAATTGAAAACTGCCTAGAATGGGACAGGACTGACAAGAATGTAAGAAATGTGCAGTTTGAGAAAGTACAGATCCTGCTGCTAGGAAAATGCAGATTGCTTGCAGGTAACTGGACAGGTTAAATATTCCCCACCCTCTCCTAAAAATCAAACAACAAATTTGGTTTAGGAAATCCCAAAATACTTGTAACATCTTCAAAGGAGAATTCCACGATTGATTAATGATTTGATTGTTTAGTTTTTGAACTGGAAGGCATTAAAAGTTGAGTACTCTGGAAAGTATCCCAACAAAAGTTCCATATGTAACAGGTTTGAGTTAGTCCTGAGGAAGACAGCACTACGGCTGAGCTAAAACTTCATCCTCTCCTGCAGTTTCACAGTTGTCAGTAGATCCAAGAGGTTTTCTCAAGCTTCTTCACCGTTTTCACTACTTAACACTGTAAAATTGGCTTGTTATAAGATGGGAAGCACTTCTGAAAACAGATTTTTAGTCTAGATCTCCTGCAACAGTTCACACCATTTGAGATTTAGCACATTCAGTAAAAGCTGCATTCCTTTAAACATTAGGCAAGTCCACACATCCAGCACCACCACCAGGCACTTAGACAGATCCCCTAACACAGGGTTTACTAATTCTGAACTGAGAAGGAAACAAATGTGTCTCTGCCTACAACCTGACTCTTAATTACCAGGCATACTGAGGTACAGTAGCTGTTTATATCACTTACTGAAGATGGAGAATCTGCCTGTAACATGGATTGTAACCAACACGGTTTCAAGTTCTTATCATCTTGGTTTTTTTCCAGATGTACTCTTTTTCAGATTTTTCACTCCACAATAATCTTTTCATCCAACAACCTTGTATGGAGTGACACAGTCTCAAAAGAACATTGCTACAGGATACAAAAACACCGAAAAAGCAATGTACACTCCACTAATCCCTTCTATAAACTGCACCTCGTTAGAAAAACAGGAAAAATAATACGATAGATCTAGTTTTGCAAAGAAACAAGAGAAGGACCAGAGTGTTTCTGGAGAATGTTCTTAAAAACAGTGCCTAAAGTCCATGCATATGTTTTCAATTTTTCCAGTTCATTTGTATCTTCATTGTCAATGGCAGGCTGCATTACTAACTCCGCTTTCAGCTGCATTTCAATACCTTTTGCAAAACACCTCTTACCACAACTCATAGATGCATTTCTTTTGAAGTATCATTTGTAGCACACAGTGTAAAAACTGCTAAATATTTAAGTGAATCTAAGAGCTTGTTTTCCAGATTGTTTAAGAGCTTAGGTGCTTATAGCCTACTGAAAGGCATGCCATTTTGGCAGTGGTGTCTTTGATATGAAAATGTGCAAACGTGACAATCATTTTCCCTCCAGAAGATCCAGGGCAAAATGAATACCTGAAATGGCTACACAGTTAACACTGGGATTGAATAACACAAATTTGGCAGGGAAACTTTCAAAAGCCTGATGAGGTGTACTTATGTTCAATAAGTCTTGCATTGTAGAAGTCAAATTGCCTTCCCAGAAGGGGCTGAAAAGACCTTTCTATCAAAAAACTCTCTAGTAACCCTGCATACAGCAGAATAGATATTAATTTCTTAACTGAAACCACCCAACTCTTCTTCACAGAGTCAGCATGACTTCATGCACTGTATTAAAACATTTGACTTTTCAGCAGTGTTCCCTATTTCACTTCCAAGCCAGATGAAAACAAGATTGAGCTGTGAAACTGGGTGGAGAAAAAAAAAAAAAAAAACACAACAAAAACACACCCCTCCCAGAAAAGCAATCAACCAAACCAACCAACCCACCTCACTGAATGGAATAGAATACAAACCTCTCCAGAACCACGGGGCGACAATCAAAGGGAGAAGTGTTTCATTGCATATAATAAAGTCTGCATTGGGTCACAGAAATTATTAAAGGACTCTGCTTAAAGCCTCCTCCCCTTTCAGCTGCAGGTGAGTGGTTGTAACACCTTCCATGTGCTGTCTCAGCAGTTACCCTACCAAGCAATGAGCCAATCATAACCATCCCTTGATATTTACTGACATTTACCCAGACCCTTTCTCATAACATTAGAAAATAAAAATACTAATTTGTAATGGAGATTTCAAAAAGGGGTGAGGATGGATAATGGCAGTAAAAAACCTAATCTAATAGGCTCATAGGCAATCACAGAAACTCACTGATAAGGACAAAAAAAAGATTTCTCAGACAATTAAATGACACAATACACAGAATTATGTGGACAGACACCACAGATACAGAAAGTTAAGAAAAGAGGAAGAAAGTTCTTCTGAGAAGTCAAAGATAAGAGTTACCCTTCAGCTAATTAATGTCAAGAAACGTCTTCCGACTAAGAGGTTTGAAATTTTGCAGAAAGCCAATGTTATCCCAACCTCTTAATTATCATGGGACTACTCACATGTGGCTTTTCATGTGACTGTGCCCTTTGTGTATTGTGAGTGGATGGTATTTCACTGCCATGAATTCCTATGTCATTTTAGCATCAATCTGTACTTCTTGTAAGTCCTGACACACACATCTGCATCTATGTATTAACTGTAACAGAAATTCCTGAACATGTGCATGTCTACAGTACCTACTTAAACAATCCAAGACCCTCTATTCTAACTCACAACAGGAATGTGAGATTCATCATATAGAAACATATGCTAAGTCAACCAAGTTCAGAAGTGCTCTGAGCTTTTAGCCTCTTCTATCTCGGTGACTTACATTTAATTTCCTTCAGTATTTATCTTTTTGGTCAAATTATGTATCTTGCCAGCTACTGACAATGGCAACTTGAAGCAGGTATGAAAGTTGAGCATTGTTCCAAAGTCATGGTTTCACTGATAGGAAAAGTTCTCATTTTGTTTTTTGGGGTTTGTTTTGTTTGTTTGGGGTTTTTGTTTTTTGTTTGGTTGGTTTTTTGGGGGGTAGTGGTGGGTAATCATGAATAAAGAATATCTAGAAACGCTTTAAAGAGAATATCACACCCTATAAGACTGCCTTTGAATCTGTTGCCTAGCACATTTGTATAGAGTATCTGTTGGTTTAGTTGTTCAAATCTATTAAATCATGTTCAGTGCAAGTCCTTTGGATTGCATCCAAAATTCACTACATTCACAAGACTTTGATAAAGCACTCACAGTTTGCCAGGTTTATCTAGCTACATAATTTGTGCATACATCCAACAGCTTGAACTGCAGCTGTTGACACCTACCACCAGAGTTTTAATCTCTTCAAATATTCATTAACTACATTAAAACATACACTTGTCTCTGAAAGCTGCATAAAAGAGAAATCTAACATTAGATCTGATGAAAAGTTCTGATACTTGCATGGAGAAAACATTTTATTTAAACAAAATCGCCAAGTTGCTCCACCTAACCCTGCAGGTACCTTGCTATTTTATTTTAAATGCTCTCAGAACTTTCAGGTTCTCCTTCTGGGTGTGCTCAGGACTCCGGCAGTCCAAGAAACCTCAGTGTCTGTCTCCAATGTAAGCTTGATCAAGACCCAGTTTTCATTCCTTCGGCTAAAATCTCACGCGCAGGAGTGCAGCCGGTGTTTGCAGCTCCGCAAACAGCAGCACAACCCGGCCATGGCCAGGCCTCTGCTCACGGCCAGCCGTATCCAGCCTCTGCTCACAGCCAGCCGTGCCTCCGCTCACGGCCAGCCGTGCCCAGCCTCTGCTCACAGCCAGCCGTGCTCAGCCTCTGCTCACAGCCAGCCATGGCCAGGCCTCCGCTCACGGCCAGCCGTGCCCAGCCTCTGCTCACAGCCAGCCGTGCCTCTGCTCACAGCCAGCCGTGCCTCTGCTCACAGCCAGCCATGCCCAGCCTCTGCTCACAGCCAGCCATGGCCAGCCTCTGCTCACAGCCAGCCATGGCCAGCCTCTGCTCACAGCCAGCCATGGCCAGCCTCTGCTCACAGCCAGCCATGGCCAGCCTCTGCTCACAGCCAGCCATGGCCAGCCTCTGCTCACAGCCAGCCATGGCCAGCCTCTGCTCACAGCCAGCCATGGCCAGCCTCTGCTCACAGCCAGCCATGGCCAGCCTCTGCTCACAGCCAGCCATGGCCAGCCTCTGCTCACAGCCAGCCATGGCCAGCCTCTGCTCACAGCCAGCCATGGCCAGCCTCTGCTCACAGCCAGCCATGGCCAGCCTCTGCTCACAGCCAGCCATGGCCAGCCTCTGCTCACAGCCAGCCATGGCCAGCCTCTGCTCACAGCCAGCCATGGCCAGCCTCTGCNGCCCAGCCTCCGCTCACAGCCAGCCACGGCCAACCCTCTGCTCACAGCCAGCCGTGCTGGAGCCGCGGCCGGGCCCGGGCTGGGTGAGGCCTGGGCGGGCAGGGAGCGAGCGGCAGCACCCGCCCGGGAACCATGGCTCCCCCACAGCGGCACCCGAACCCCAACAGAACAGTCACGGAGAGCCCAGAGCCACCCTGCACTACTCAGGAATTTTGGTCCCGTTTCTAGAGCTTTAATTCAGCTAATGTTCCACTTCTCAGCTCATTTGTCTGGATTTCTGTGGAAGAACTGTGTAACACGATTATTGGCATCCGACCCCATAATATTTAATTGTTCTCTGAAAATCCAGGAAACAAAGGTGGTGGATCCAACAGCAACCATACACAGGATTTCCCAAAATATCCATTCACAAAATGCAAATTTTGGCTTTTAGAAATATTGTTAAGCTGGAGCTGCCCACAATTCAAACAATTTGCTTGCATCTTTCTTGAAGAATATATAATTTAAGACCAAACAAGAGTTTTGACATTGATCTTGTAAGTAAAGGAGAGAAGCAGGAAAGTGCATGCTTCTAGGTCATGAGCTGCAGTCATATTTGAGTAGTAGGATTTGTTTCTTTTAATTTTCCTCAATCTTTGTTCACAACACTGATTATATATTTGCTGAATGTGCACTAGTAATAAAACTGTCATAAAACTGAAAGGATTGCGATAATGAGCCTGGTCTAAAATTTACTAAAGACTTCTTAAACTCAATAACTGGCTTAAATATGGATTTAAGACCGTAAGTCTGATAATCAATTAAAGTATATTGTTGTGGTATAAAATATGACATATACTTAGCTGATTGACACCCAGTTCAATTGCAGAGAAAACACACTGGAATAGCAGTGTTAAGTTGATTAGTAATTCTGACATTATTTACTATCACCAAACTCTGAAAAGGTAGTTTATGTGGAGTTCAGACTTATCAAACTTTAAAAGAGTCCAGAAAACACAAAATCAAGTGTCAGAAAAACTGAATTAGTTGTTCTTTTTTACATCTTTGAAATAATAACCCAGAGGAATGATATTTTCTCAAGATTCAGGCTGCACCAAAATTGCCATTGTTAGTCTTATTTTTTACCCTTTGAAAGTATTAGATAATTCTCACAAAAGCTTACTGCATGCAAAGTTCTCATGGGCAGTTTCCAGGCAAAGGACAATTATGTAAAACAGAAAATTAATCACAAAATTGAGATCATATCACTCTCCAAATTGACAAAGAGATTTTTGGGATGCAACTCTATGGAAACAACTGCAAACCTATCTTAAGTTCATTTCAAGATTTCAAAGTGATAGGCTGTGCAATCCTGGCCAAATCCCTGGAATTAGTTTGAAAACTGTACTTAGCAACCACATGGTGATTGTTTTTTTACCTTCCCTTCTCTGTCTGAAGAGGTACTGGAGGAATCTTGATACCAGCTTGTCACCATTCACTGGTTTAAGGAATTTCAACTCTTGTCAAAGCTGTTCTGGATAACTAGTGCAGAACAAACTGGAAAAACCTTACATAAGACAAGTGTGCAGAGACTGAGCACTTCTGTTCCCATATGAAAGACCTTACTCAATATTCAACTGCTGTGACTGGTAGTTAGAATGCTCTGGATGGAAATAACTGAGAGAAGGATTATAAATGAAATGTCAGTCTGCAAATCTATTTATTTAGTAGAAGTCTAAATGATACTGATACTGCAAGGCATTTCAGAACAACTAGGAATAACAGAAATTTCTTAGAGCCTCTGTTAACCATACTAATTTCTTTACCTGTAATTATGTCAAAGAAAATTAACTTTTCTTATGCTCTTTTCAGAAGAACATGAGAAAATTTAAACTTTAACCTTCTTTAATGAAGGCCATTTTCAGAACTGAAGAAAGGTTAAAAGTTAGAAGTTGTTCCTAGTCTGTCTTCAAAACAGGCTCCCAACAGCAGTTAACTGGTGGTTCTGAGGACCTCCTGTCTTTTGCATGAAAACCAAGGACCCACCAGCTTCACTCAGAGAGTTGTAACACACCCTGTTTAAAAAGGTCAAAGAAAACAAGTATTTCAGCAAAGCTAATTGAAGGCACATGTACAAGGAAAGTACAACACAACATATTTCAGGAGTATAATCAGCTATTTCTTAGTAATGCAGCTGGGAAACACCCCTCTCATTATGTAAAAATCGGGTATATTACATAATTATTGTGAAGTTAGAAGATGCCTTCCTTTTGCAAAAAGGAAACATGATTTTCACTCATCTGTTTAATAAGATTTCTGTCTGGCAGACACAAGTACTTTATTTTTATTTTTTTATACTGCTTCCCATGAGAATGATGCTCAAGAAACATTGTAAATACATGCCTAAGCATCAGTATCCTTCATGTAGTAAAAGAAAGGACAAAACATAGGAAATTGTGCCTCAGAGAATAATTGTTAAAGTATTACACAACATTCAACACCATTTATGGGTGAAGAACAAGTGTTCCTGTTGCTAATGTACCCTCTAAAATAAATATTTCATTTACCGGTAAATAGATGCATGTGTAATTAGCCTACCACAATTAACTCTCTGCATTGCTCCAACACAAAAAGAAAAACTGATGTAAACTACCCTTTCCATAAATTAGAGCTGATTCACAATAACAGGAGAGTAAAAGGAGTTAGCAATTCCTCTGTGAACTCACAGAAACATTTTTAACAATATAAAAATCCTGAACTTCAAAGCTGTGATTTCCTAAGGAAGGAATTAAGCAGTAGAGGAAGGCTTAAATATATCACAGTCCTCCTAATTTTTGTTTTAAGTAAAAAAAAATTCTCCCCATCAAGCTATTACCTGAACACATACAATCTCAAAATATTAACTTTTTCAAAGCTCCTTCTGTTCTATTGGCATGATTTCTGAGGTGCTGACCAGTGTCAGAACACAACATGGAGGACAGTATGAGATGTGGACTTGTAATCTTTGATTGCTTATTCAGAAATGAAATATTTTCTTTGGTGTATCAGTGGGAACCATCTCTCAGCGTAAGTAATACCTCCAAATAACAATGCTTTCTGGGAATTTTCCTACATTATCCACAGCAGACAAGGACAGAAGTGTTTCAGTACAGGGACACTGCAGAAGTCAAACCAAATCACTTCTAAACTTGTTAGCCAACCTCCAATGGCTAAGCTAAGCCCTCTTAGTCCTTGGAAGAGATCACTTTGCATCTTCCAGTTACCAGAGAAAACACAGACTTGTTAAGCATGACTCGGTATTTCTCTTCTGGGTAGCTGTTCATATCCACTATCATCAGAGATGTTTAATTTTCTAAAGTTAAACTCTGTGCAGAGGAACAGTTACTAACTGGAACATGTACCTATAAATACAACACAGGCATCCTATTGAAATTAACAGTAATATCCTTGGGATTCAATTTCAACCTTCAGCTACAGTGACTCCAAGGGCTTCTGTAGCATTATTCTTGGTGTACTAAACTATAAATGGGGTAAAAACCATTTCTGGGGAACTGCAGAGATTTCCCTGCCTGTTATGTAGCTCTCTACCTTGGGTTAAGCATTTTAAAGGAAGGTTGGCATTCCCTGAAGACTGAATGGGTCTTTGACACAGAACAATTAGGGGAAAAACCCCAAACAAACCCAACCCAAACCTATTTGTTAGTACAGGTAAAAGCAAGGCAATTCTATGTCAGTTTATTAGTCCATGTACTTAGAAATAAAATACATTGATAAATGGATATGCCAGGCCACAACCCAACAAGTCTCTCTCCCCTGCAGTTTGGCAGCAAAGGAACAATGTCTTGGTAGTCCAAGGACTATCCCCAGTGTTTCAGATCAGGGCTGCACTGCAGACCACTGCCTCCTGTACTTTCTCTAATGGAGATTAATATGGGCACACATCCCAAAATAACTCATCAAATCCTTTTCTACACAAGTTTTCAAGGACAAGTGTTTTAAGATACATTTCAATACCACCAAAACCAGAAGGAAAACCACCATGGGTACCCACTGATGAACATTTTGTACTGACAGAAGTCCAAGAAAAAGTGACCAAGGCTTTCGTAATAGACTCTAAACATTATGAAAGTCCTCTTCCCTTCAGTCAGCAAACTGCTTTATTTTGGCAAAAAGAAGTGATTTCTCTTTTCTATCATGCAATTCCTACATGACTTGGGCTTCACTGCTCAGGTGACAGCCGTGTTGCAACTCAGTTGTTATGGAAAAGCTGAGCAACAGCTTGAAGGTGCTGGACTGTACTGGGGCATGGAGGGGCAGAGGTGCACCATCCTAAACATTCAAACAACACTTTGTCCTCTAGCATTTGGGATAATTTTGGCACTAAACATTTGCTAAATAGTTTCAGTACATGAGAGCAACACAGGCTTCGACTGACCAGAGGTTGAAGCCTGGTGGTCACAAGGATGTAGAACCTCTCAGGTACCTGTTTGGGTATATATATTAGGGACCACAGAAAAATAAGTGACACATGTCCAAAATAAACAGTGCTGAGATTATTATGTCATCCTGGTCACTTCTGAACATGCCTTTGCCCAATAAAGCATAAAAAAATCAACTGTTCACATCAAGGAAATGTCATATACCTAATAGTAAGACTTAGATGTTTTATTTTTTAGGAGAAAGTACAGAAAACTGCTAGATCATGGACAGAAAAACAGTTCATCATGTAGCTTCCACATCTTCATTGTGCATTTCAAAGTCTAGGCTCCTGAAAGATCTTGAAATGAATGGGTTGTGCAAGATTGCCTAAATTACATTGTTATTAAATAATACTATGAGAATTATGAGATTCTAATTTATTTCTGATTAAAATTCTTTCTGATGTGAGGATTCCCACATACTGGTACAGAAATGCAACAATGGAATTTGAAGATTTATTGTTTTCTTTTATGTTTCTACATAATGATGAATAATAGGTCTAATGAGAGATCTTGCAAGAGCACTGTAAAATTAGGTATTTTTTCCATCATTTTGAAATAGAATACTTCAGGGAACTTCAACCCAACATGAAACAATAAACTATCAATGGATCTCTGACAGCCAGCTGGAAGAATGGCAGTAAGTTATCTTGTACATCTTTTGCAAATATTAAATTCTGAATGCAAGTAAATACAGAGATGAGTCAGAGAACACACTGAAGAACAGTTTCACAGAGGTCTATTTAGCTTTCATCCACAATAAAATTTAGATGAGGTCTCCAGCACAACAAGAGAGACATTCAATATGTTTATCTGCTGGGCTCGATATATATAGAATCTTACAAATAGTTCAGTTCCAAAACTGGACTGGCAACCCAGATAGTAGCATCACATGCCAATTGTGCTGCCAAGCCTTTACCACTTAAAGGGGTACATTTGCAGAGGTGCATCTCCTTTCTATGGAAAGATGTTAATGGAGAAAAAACAGGAAAAAATCTAAGTTACTAAGCTTTAATTAGTAAAGATGACAAACAATGCTATCATTGTGTCTTTTCAAGAAAGAAAATAAAGATTCAGCATGATTATTAACAGCAGAAGAAATGTAAAATCCCTATGTTCAGAAATCCAGAAACAATTTACATTTTCAGTTCTACCCCCGAGACTGATGCCACTGAATATAATTTTCCTGAAGTCCTTATTTGGTTCAGGTTCCAGAAATATCCTAATGCTTGTATCCATCATAACCTCCATGTGGTGAACCCTTCAGCCTCCTGCATTTTAAAGCTGAACTGCAAGATCCTTTAAGTGTTGGGAGAGGGAGCTGTTTATTCTTATCCTGTCAGCTTGAAAGGGATTTGAGACATCCTACAAATCTTGTCTTGCTGCTATGCCTCATGTGCTCTGGTGGTCTAGATGACAGTTCGTATTTCAGTCCATTCAGTGTAAACTGCATGAACTGTTACGCTCCTACAGGAGATACCAGTCCTTGACACAAAACCACAAAGATAATCATACATTCAAGGAATCTTGGGCTATCATTCACTGAGCAGGGAAGTTGCAACCTTTCACCAGCTGCAGATTAAAATCTCCCTATTAGGAAATTCATAGTTTGGAAGATGCCATCCAGTGGCCTGTGAAGAATGACTTTATGGTTGACAGATAAAAGAACCAACCTTGCAGAATTACCAACAGCCCTTGTCACCCTTGCTAGTAGCATTATTCAAAAAACCTAAACAAGTCAGGAAGATGCCTTTTTGACTTCCAGTCATGCTTTCCAGGTCAGGTTCTAGTCCTGAGTTTTTCTCAGCCTATAAGTAAACTCGATACTGCTTCCAACAGAGGTTTGCTTAGAGAGTAGGAGTAAGACATGACTGTAGTCTGACTTTGAAAGAACTGAATCAACTTTGCTACTTGGAAAGTCATTCACCAGAGCTAATGCACACAAGTACCCACTCTTATATCTGCAAAAGCCAGAAGGGTTGAAGAGAAAAAACACTAAAAAATACAATACTTCCCTATAATTCCTGTATGGGCTTGCAGAGAAAGGTAGGTTAAAGAAAACCCCTTTTTAATAAAGTGTGGAAACCATCAGCACAGTTAGTCACCACATAGTGAAGAGGTGACTAGCCTGCCCCCCCATTTAGCCATACACTACTTTATTCAGAAAAAGGTAGCCCCAACATACTTGCAACACAGCAGTTTGAACGAAGTTATTATAGTTAGTTTAGTGAGACTCTGTACCTCACAGTTTAACAACATAGCCAGATTAAGAGAATACCAAGAGGGGGAAGTGTGACTACCACGATACAGGTCCACTCACTGACAGCATATCCAGCCTTTTGGCTGTATCTACAGCCACTGATATTTCAGATTAAGGTGTACTTTTCTGTCTGTATATAACAAGAGTTTTAACACATAAGCATCTTTGCTCACCATCTCTGTTAATCAGATGCAGCTTAGAAACTGTACTTCATAGTGGCAGTTTCAGAGTTGGCAGCTGTGCAAGTCACAATGAAGTCACTTCTCTCTTCTGACCACAATAACAGCCAAATCTAATTCAGTTTATCAAAGTCATCTACAATCCAGAAATCCCTGCCACCATTATACCAAGTTTGGGCACTTTCATAACCATTCCTGCCCAAGAGAATCTATTCAAGTGGCTGGGACTTGGCCTAAGCAAAGTGAATAGGACCCTTATTGCATCAGGTGAAAAGAAATCAAAGGTCATCTCTTGGCAGTAGAGCCTGAACTTATTTGTGCTTGAGGACAGGTTATTACAGCACACTGACCCTCACCTGACGTCACTGAGTGCTTCCTGTGTGTCTGCAAACTGAAAAACAGGGACTTAAATTGTGAATGCAAGACTTCTTGAATCTGCGTGACAACAACAACAGCCTAGCACAAAATACTGGCGAAGGAAACCAAGAAACTCCTCCAACACTGTGGACTTCATTTGCTGCTTTATACAATCTGTATGCCAGAGGTGATAGAGTGATCTTTAAAAAAAGGGTGACCAAATTTCATATGCAGTCTTTTGGGTTTTTGAGTCTTTTTAATCAGTGTCTACTGCTGTTGCACAAACTGCTTAGAGTCAGACAGACTCATATAGTGACTTTTAATCTTCTGCTTGAGTACCCACTGCTGGAGATAGGTGAAGACTTGCTGAAAGGAATGCAACTCAAATGGAATCACTCTGGGCACTGCTTCACACTGTTCTCCCTGTTTTAACATAACATCTCTATGGTCTGAGGAAACAGGCATTTTGCAAAGCCTAGAGTTTTGAAAAGCCCTTCTAAAATAACTTTAAGAAAACAGCAAAACAAAAAGCAGAAATAAACCCCACCTTTCTGAATCTTCAAATGCCAGGAAGATACATTTGGACACAGTTTCTCCCCCCTTCCCATTTCAAAGCAGTAGAAACAATCACAACTAAGTCACAAGCACTGTGGTTCAAAAGAAATCAGAAAATTATAGTTTATGTCCAATTTTAACAGTATGAAAGCAGCAAAGATATTTTAGCCCTTTCATGCCTCATGATTCAAAACTACATATGGACCTCTTCTTGTTTAAAATAATTCTTATCTATTATTATTTAAATTCTGAACATGCTCACAACTATCACTGCATTCAGCTATGGTGTGATGAATTTGGCCAGCAACCAACACTGGCAGAAGGCACAGCTTTAAGACAACTGATTAATTACAGCAGCATTGTAAGTGCCTAAGTAATAAATCTGAACCTGATCCTGCAACACTGTAAACATTCCTATGGGAAGAAACAAAAGTACTCCAATTGCCTTAATCTGAGCAAATCTCTGCACTGGAGAGGGGCAGTAATAATCTTTTTGGTGGGCAATATGTATTAATGAGTACAAGCAATGCATGAAGAAGAAAAGGAGTATAAGAAATTACATTTTTATGGCTGCTTATCACGACAAAAAAATCAAAACTGACATCCTGCCTTAACCCCTGTGTTTCAACACATGAACAGTATTTCCTGGGCCAACAAAAATGAACAATACTTACAGTTAATGGTTAACCCACTCTATTCTTTTAAATCCTTATTCATATGCTGGTTAAGTAAAGTGATTCGATTTCACATAGAGCCCCTGAAAATCTGCAAGGAGGTTTGCCCACTATTCCCCACTCACTTCCCCAGCTCCTGAATGCAGCTCCATGGAACTACAAGAAAATGAGGCAGAGCTTTCATTTCTGCCAGATTAAGTAATTGCATCCATTCCATACAATTTATCACTCTTTTGGGCAGCTTGTGTCATGGGATGACATTTTATTGTAATTATGCAGGGTGGGATTGGACAGGCTCTTGCTTCTCTTTGCCAATCTGATAAGCAAAAAATTTTTTTTAACTTTCGTAGAAACTACATGTTTTAGATAAAAATAACCAAATAAAAATACAAGTAAAATGCATAACCAACGAATACTTTGATGTTACCAAGTCAGGACTACAGCAATCACCTTTACTGTGGAAAAAAATCCAGGATATCTGAATACTTTCCAAGTCAACATTTACTCTCAGATTAGTGTCAATAGTTTTGCTGAATTTGCCGTTTACAGATAGGGTTGTCCTTCCATGCACTTCTCTGCAGCTAATCCAAAGGGAGTATCAGGGGAATCCGCCTGATTCAGGATTACAGATTTTAGTCATACAATATTCAAGTATCCAAGTGACGTTTTTCTCCTGGGGAAGTAGTATCCATGCTCACATATATCCAAGTGCTGATCCAGCAAGGCCAAGCACAACAGATGTTTTTCTCCAAGAAGGAGGTTTTATGAAGAAGGGCTTTTAAAAAGGGCTTCTTTATCCATCCTTTTCCCAAAACCAGAGCAAAGAAAACACATTCCAACTCGGATATCATGACTCACATAGAAGGGAACAAGCAGGAAACCACAGTACTTCTATCAGTGTTACAGACAGTATCCTCAGGCTCCCAACAAACACTTCACTTTGGGAAGCCTCCTCCTGTTCTCTTATCTCACCAGGCCATGCAGTCCCAAAGGACAGACCCTGCCCCACCTCTCGGGCAAGCCAGGTCCAAGGTGTCGCATCAGCCCGGCTGGTTCACCAAGAGAGACAAAGTGGGAGAGTGCTCACTACCAGGTTTCTCTGCTAAACTTCATTTTGGTACAAGAAGAGGTCAATACAAGCCAGTCAAATATAAAGACAGTTCAGAAGTTGAAAGTTCAGAAGTTGGAACTTCTGTTGTCATGGCAGTTATCTCTTGGATTTACTAAAAGGAACTGTTCTTTTATTAATGTTTGTATTTTAAGAAGCTTGGGTTTAGGAAAAAAGCACAAGTAAGCAAAGTTAGATCAATGAAAATAACATTCAAAAAAAGGGCATTTCTGTATTTCTCTCTACCCTTAATCACATATGGCTATATATAACTCATGAGTTTATAGCAGTCTTATAGGAAGGGGAATAAGGGATCACAGTTATGAAGAAGTGGCTCCTCTGCAGAGGGATGAATTTTATCTACCAAGTCCTGCCAGTTAAATATTTTTTTGGTGCCCAGAGAGTCTTCCAAAGGCTCCAGATCCTGGAACCAATTATATGAGTATAACCTGTCAAGTTAAAGAACAAGTTACTAACTCTTGTATTGTCAAAGAAAACACTGGAAACTCATGGCTGAAACCAGTGGTCCTGCTTTCCACTGACAAGAGCACATCAGGTGGGAGTGGCTGTTCTGAAAGACACTGAACTTGCTGAACCTTTTCCTTGACTTTACTGGCTCTTAGATCAGAGCTTTAAATAAAAGAGATAGTGGCTCTTGCACTTACTGAGGAAAAAGTCTACAGAACTGATGGAAAAAGTAAATTTTTTTAAATAAATTTTTCCATATAAGGAGCCTGGAATCTTCCTGTGAAGGGAAATTCCAAAACCAGGACCAAAATAAATACTGAAGTGGCATGCCAAGTAGTAGCAGCAGCACAGGACTGATGTGAAATAGGCAACAATCAAGACCTTAAGCTGTAATTTAGAGAAACACAGTAATAAACCTATGAAGCACATACTACATAATTTGATTTCATTCATGTACAATAAATATTTTTATTCAAATGACTTTATTTTTTTAGTACCTTTGCATGCAAACTATCTTCAGGAAATTTAACAGTTGACCAACATCCTGTAATTATCATACCTAGTTCAGAGATAAAGGAACAAGTTCAGAGATAAAGCAGGATGCCAGTGGCCTCCATGAGCAGCACAGAGCAGCCAAGGGAGTGTTGAAACCAGAAGCCCACATTCCAGGAACTCACACGTCCATCACCTCAGCAGCCCACAGGGCTACTTGCCCTCACAAGGACTGGACTGAGATCCTATCTGCATTTCTAGTGCCAGAACAGCTCCTGTGGAGAAGCCCCACATTTAACACTTGGTACCATCATTTTAAAAATATGTAACAGATGTCTGGACATGGTGTTGACAAGTGCTGACTGTTTAACAGCAACCAAAATTATGAATGCTGACCCATCTCTGGGAATGCCATAACCCTGCAGGGGTTACACAAATTTGATGTGTGACATGACACTCAAGTCCCCAAGAGAAAAATGGGTGGGACAGAACATTCCAGGAGGAGAAAACTGAGTTGGTTGAAATTACAGAATTTGAATCTGTTATTGTCACTAACACAAAAAACAAAAATTAACAAAAAATAATCAGGCAACACTAAAGCACATGGTCTCATCTCTGCTTCCTTTATACAGAGTAAGATATAGGGCAAAATCAGGTCCATCAGATCATTCTGTTGATCAAGTTTTTTAATATCTGTTTAACATCCTTCTAATTAATCTTCTAAATGAAGTACCAAACCATGCATTCTTCCTAAAAATCTAATATACATGACCAGAATTATCTAGTGTAAAGTACTAACTATCCTGAACAAAAATGAAGCTATTGCAATGCAAAACACTGTTACTTATCCTGCCAACAATGCAACCATATTCATTGGTCACATAATGGACCACATATATTCATAACTTAATTAGCTTTACAATTACCCAAGTCGTGGTCCAAACTGCATTTAGGTCAGGTAGAGCTGCTGTCTGAAAAGAACTACTAACTGAACTCTATATGGGCCTACTCAAGGGAACTTGAGACTTGTCACAGAATGTTTTTCAGCCAGCAGCGAAGCATTTCACAATTAAGAGCTACAAAATGCTTTCCCTATCAACTTTGTGGTAAAAAAGCTACTATCAAGGTCCAAACTCTTTAAGAAGTTGGTTTGACACAGTAAGTTTTCTTTTACTTTTTTTCCTACTTGCAAAAAATAAAAACCTTCCAAACCTGAAGCTTGTTATGATAACACAACACTACAGGGGACACAGCTAAAATTGCTTATGCATGGTTGACTTTGGAGCTCCACGGGTTTTTTTAAGTGCTTAACCATCAAACCTTACTTCTCTGGTACAGAATTTAAAGCCCACGGAAGTGTCTGCAATGACTGCCCTTCACTGTGGATGATAAACCTGATTTTCAAAGTAAAAAAGAAAATCCCAAGTACCACTAAGTATCTGACCAGCACTTCACCTCTGTTTTTACTACAACTGCCACTGTGAATAGTCTGAATATCACACATTTGATGTCACATCACAGAGAACTGAGACTGCAGGGTGGAAACCCAGCTTTTCTGTTGTCACTGTCTGCACAGAACCACACACTGAGGCCAGTATGAGTCTTCAAGATAATCCTTGTTTTGTTTTCAGCCTTCATTTAATGCAGCAAGACTGGAATCTTGCACCATACAACACCTCCAAGGTTTCTGAGAGTTAGTCAGGAATCAAATTGCTCTTTCAATGACAATGGAGCTTTTTCAGATTAAAATCAGCAGCAGCAAGACCTGAGGTTAGCCCTGCTTCTAGATAAAACCTGGTAAGTTATATTCAGGGCACAATAATGATAAATAATCCATATTTCCTACCTATACTCACTTTGAAGGACTCCCTATGACAATCCACAGCAGCTGGCCTCATATTTCTAACTTGGCTAAAAATGCTCACTTTGCAGCTCTTTTCTTGTTAAAGAGAGTCTCTCCTCCTAGTCTGCTCAAACCTATTTTCCCACTAGATTCCCTGGAAATGGGGTTCCCTGGTGATGGCAAAGAAAGCATCAAGAATTACAGGTGTCTAATGAATATCAGCAGTTTCATTTTAAACCCCTGATGATACTGAAGAGGTGAAAATCACATCAACCAGTAGATTACTACTAAGTTTACACCAGAAAGAAGTCCAAGTTGGCAAGCTACAGCTTGGTAGATCAACTTTCTAAGAGTGTATTGGCAGTTCCACAAACAGCAATAAACAGACAGATTTGGGCTATTTTCTGTTCCTGCTCTTGCCACAGAAGACAGGAAAAGCATGCACACCAGACTGACAGAATATTAAGAGCTCATCAGAGCTGGCAACTATTTAATCCATAACCTTATACCCTTGTATTGAGCTACTAACCACTAGTGCCTTAGACAGTGGTTTTTGATTAAAATAATAAATCACACTGATTTATCAACAGGTGACACATCGAGTTACAAATACTTCTATTACTTTTGATGGCTATTCACGATATTGATGCACCAAATTACCTGTCATCTCTGCTAGCAGACATCATCACACCCTTATATAACCCTGTTGTATTAAAATCTTGCATATAGCCCAGTTTTGCTGATCCCTTGATCAAAAAAAAAAATTAAAAATGAAAAAAAATTACACTTGCAAGAGATACAGAAGAAAGGTGACGAAAAAGCTAAGAATTCTTTAACCTGAAATAAGGAATAGCTGAGGTAGATAACGAAAGAACACCACTCTGAAATAGCACAGAGATAGTGAGCAAAAACCAAGCATAATTCATTTTATAATTCGTATAGTATCAGGCACAAATATTAAAAGAAGCAAAAGAAAGTAGTTTTTCCACGCAACCTAGTAACCTGTGGAACTCACTGCTGCCAGCCTCTCTAAACTGTTCATGTATCTAGAATCTGGAAAAAAATAATTTGGATGAATTAATGTCAAGTGTGTCAAGAGCTATGGAACACACAGGTGTGGACACACTGACAGCTGCAAAAATGTAAAGCCACAGCTGGAGACGAAAAGGTATTTCAAGATTCTCCTCTGCTACAGCAGATACCCTCTAGCCGGACAACTGAGCACAAACATCTCAAGTGTTGGTAGAATTAAAGGAGAGGTGGTAACAAAGCCAGAGGCAGGAAAGCGTGAAGAGAATCACCGAACGCCAAACGCGGCTCATGCTTTGCACACTGTGCTTAGTTAGACCAAAAGATCTGGCCCCAAGCAAGAACAATTGCAACACGCATTCTTCGGGAGGCGAGTTATCCACCTCTTTCCCTCTCCCGTACAAACTGCTGGATTCGGCTCAGGCTACGTGCAGCTACGGCTTCTGGTGGGACACCGAGGCAGAGCGAAGCAGCTCCTTACACTGCCTCTGGATGCAGCTCCTGGAAACCGAGCGTGCGAGGAGAGCAGCTTTGAAATGGCTACTTACACAGCCAAAACACGCGGCGCAGGAGTCCCGCGGAGCGGAGCAGAGCCGAACGCGCTCCCGCAGCCGGGGCAGAGCGAGAGCCCGCGGGCCGCGGTTCCGAGCGCACACCCGGCGAGGAGCAGCCCCTCAGCGCGGCCTCGGGCTC
>WEZZ01005198.1:133522-146639 GCA_013400585.1 Chloropsis cyanopogon
CGCAGCCTCCTCTGCGGCAGCGGCCGGGCAGGTGCGGCTGCCGCGGCTCCGCCAACGCAGCCGTTCTGCGCGGCCAGAGCAGATAACGGGCACCTTGTGCTCCAGCCGCTTACAGCTCTTCCAGCCCTTCGCTCTTTGAGACGAGGGCACTGAGCCACCCCGTACTGCTGCCCTCGGACACTACGCGGAAACACGAGACAGCTGTCATCTCCCTACTCACTGGCTGGGTGAAAGACCAAAGGCCTCTAGAAAAAATACTGACAACTATAAAGTAATATGTGTTCCTGACAATGCTTGCCTAAACGTCTGAGATCTGAAACCGAGCCAGTAACAGTGATACACTGGCACTGTGAGGAGCACAGCACCAATAAGCAACTATGAGGATGATCTGACTTAGTGTCTGAGAAAAAGGCCTGGAGTTGTGTTTCTGTTCCTGCTTTATATTAACTGTACTGGACCTAAGATCCCTTAGGGCATTTTCACTAAAAAGAGCAATAAAGTGTCCAGCATGAGCTCTAAACCTTAGAACCAGATAGCCACTGGCAACAGTTCATTGCAACATTTAGTTTTATGCTTTAAAAAACCCACGAAATTATTATTATTATTATGCTGGAACTGGCCCAGCCAGGTGAATGTATTCATTTTAAAGCACAGCAAAACAGGTGGTTTTTCTTGCCAGCATTTTGGGCTTCATTACACTTGAACCCAGACTAAAAGAGTAAAAGATGATGTGTTGACCGTGCTATTCGTTGCACAGAAACAACCTTATCCATTCCCAAGTTCAGGTATAGATAGAGGCTCTAAGCAAAAGATCTGCTGCACAAAACCTACCTTCTCTTGTGTGTTCACCAGGCAGTTGCCACTGCACAGCACTCCCAAGCAGTCTCAGATGCCTTGTAGGCACCATAGCAGATCTTGGTTGCAAAAAGACAGCTGTACACAGCTGTATAGTAATGATTTCTCACATGCAAAGAAAAGCTGTATTATAACACTAAGAGAAGGGTAGCTATGCTACCTCCAAGAGGTCTCTTTTTAGGAAGAAAATGGGTTTGGAAACAACAGATTTAATCTAGAAAGAATTCTACCAGTCCCTCCTGAGTTATGAGGTGGTTTGTTATCAGGTAGAACTTCACCCGTGCTTCAGAACTCAGACTGAAGCCTGTTTGGCAGTGGTAGACAATCTCAGGAAGCAAATGCTGTGCTGCTCTGACTATGATCTAATGAAGTACATAAATAAGTGACTAATTGCTAAGCCAGGTAGCATGTGAGCAAGACTAGCTCTGGCACGTTACAGTATTTTAGTTCTAATCTCTGCTCAGAGTACACATTCTACTTCACCTACTGTGCCAATCGCATGACTACTGTTTGCTTCAGGGAGAGACACAACTGCAGCCAGATGGACTCAAGACAGGAGTTCTTTTCAAGAGCAAAGACCTAAGTACTAAGGTATTAATTAATTAATAACTCTACTTAGTTTACATGATGGCAATGCTCTGCTTGAGACAGTTCCTAACTCCTGATATTGAGAAAGATTAGTTAACCTGTGCCAGTCTGAAAATTAGCTACCAAACTTTATCAGCCCTCGGGGGAGGAAAACTTGTTCTAAATTAAGGGCAGCTGAACAGCATTAGCCTGCAATCTGGAGGTGCCAAAGGTTGTTCAGCTGGGCACAGCCAGCATCAGAAGAATACATTAAAGCAGAGACCACGAGGAGGCCTTTTGAAAAGCCAAGGATCATACACTTGTCACTGTTTATTCTCCCTGTCACTTTTGCTGCCCTTACTTTTCCCTAACTTCCCTCTTGCTTGCTATTTGAGTTTTGGAGTGATTGCTCCCTCCCAAGAGCTAATGCAGAGTCCTGTCTGTCATCCCTGCATCTCCTCCTCCCCTTGCTGCTGCTGAACTGCTCAGAACAGCATGCGTCATGTTTTCCCAGCAGCGCAGGAGGAAGTTGTCCTGCTGCTGAGGGGGCGAGGAGCAATCCTTCCCACACCTTATCTGTGCAGCAGAGCAGCTGACACTCAATTTGTTTGGAACAACTGCAGAGTTACGAGTCCCCTCATTGCACTGCAATGTTATCTGAGGTCTTTCAGGGTCTCACTTAACAAACGTGGCTATCTGATGAAAACCACCCAATATACTCAGGCTATTGGCTGCTTTTTTCTAGGAAGTGCACATCAAGAGGAGTGTGAAATGGCATCCTTCTTTTAAATAGAGAGCAAGATATAAATGCTTGGAAGAAAGCAGCATTCACTAGGAGATTAAATGTAATTGCAGTAACTCACAAAGGAAATGCTTGTCTAAAGCTTTAATTTGCTAGCAAAAGATGCTGCCGAAAATAATGATTTTGAGGGAGATGTGAACTGATCAAGCCAAGAAAGGTCTGAGTGTAGGACAGGAATAATAGAATCATTAAGATTGGAAAATACCTCTAAGATCATCGACCCCCAACTGTAAACCCACCACTGCCAAGCCCACCACTGAACCATTCATCAGAGTGCCACATCTCCACATAACCACATGAGTTAAGCCACTTGATCATCTCTTCAGCACGTGGCGATTCAGTCACACCTCGTCTCCTCAAGTGAGGGCAGGGATAGCCACCAGCACCCAGCAAGTTGCAAAGATTCCCCTTTGAGATACAAGGGGTACTGGGGTATTTTTACTTCCAAAGCTGAAGGAGTTCCCTGCCCATGAGCCAGTTCTTTGGCCAGCTGCCTCAGTGAAAGAGGAGGAATCTATTTCAATTAGTTTCATTAAAATTCTTTGTGTTACAGCAGCTTGGGAACAAGACATTAGTGCTACTTCAAAAATTCAGACAAGGGTACAGCATAAAATGATAAGACTGGCAACAGACAAGAGGGTTGAAGAGCACTGTAGGACTGAACTACTGCTTGCTGATCACAAAGAATCATTTCACACTAACGGTGGGAATGAAAGTGGATGAAAATCCCCATTGGGATAAGGGAAGAGAGAATCTGAGAAGGAAGATTAGATTGTGGTAGAGTAGGAAGCTAGTGTTTCCCTCCCTTAAATTGTTTCAGCCACTTATTATTTGTTTCAATACTTCTCTGTGAGCCACTAATTGTCACAGTGGGATCTTTCTGCTTCATTTCCTTCTCTTTGTGGGAGCAGGCGTCAACACTGCAAAGAGTTAGAAATCTGCAGCCTAGTATACAGAAGACAGTGTCCAATTTGCAACATGTCCAGCATAGGTCAGTGGCATGGTTAAGCCTTGGAAAGTGCCTTTTATACAAGCATTAAAGATCTTTGGGAAAAAATACACTATTGTAAAACCCAAAAACAAACAGAAAAGAAGGAAAGATGGTAGATTTACAAGTTTTCTCTTCACCCCTTGATCTGTTACTCTTTAAGCAGGAGTACTTAGTAGAAAGAGTACATGCCACCAAAGGAAATTATTAGTAGCAGCTCAGGTATCAGTAGCAGCTTAGGTATCCTGTTTAGCAGCAGTGTTTTGTAGTTCACACTCAAACTGTGTTCAGAAAAGCCTGATTCGTGTCCTCATCCATGCCTTTTCCCAGTGCTAGATCAACAGTTCCTGTCAGATCCTTGCCTGAGAACAGCAGAGAGGCATAAAAGTTCTTGAATTAATAAGTCACATTACAGAAATGGGAGAACATGCCTGCTTCAAACTTGTACTTTGCATGTGAGGCCAAGTTCCAGGAATGGCAGTTCCCTGGGACCTGCAGCTGCTCTGGTCTCTGGTACCACTGCCTCCTTGAGGAAAACTTCACAACAGCACAGCAGGACAAGCTGACTTTCCAGCCAAACAAAAGAAGGACTTGTCCCTCCCTCCTCCATACCAAGTATTTCTCTGTGGTCACTGAAGGACTCCTCCATGTTCCAGATAAGCACCAGCCAGGTCATGTACAGTACACAGATCACATCCTTTGCTCAGCAGTTGTCTTTATGTGGACATACTCTTTACTGTCTTCCATTGCCTTTTGCTAATCACCATCTTTAGTCCTTTAGAGCTAGTATTATGTCAAATAACCTGCCTACACATGTTTTCTGCTTAAGCCTTCCTTTTAAAACACATTCACAGCAGCAAATAGGAGTGAAAGAGAAGCAGATTACACAGATTTAGGTGAAGCAAAAATAGACGTTTAGGAAAACATGAGGGTCATTCAACTGAGTGACCTTTTTGTGTTTCTTATCTTCATTATCTGATAGCAAGACTGGAGACCTACAGCACACACATCATGTGCTGTTTTACATTTATTTTCCTTTGGTGTTTCTCAGCTGCATAATTTAAACCTTCTTTCTTTTACTATATCTGTAACTACAACACATTCTAATATTTACAAATGGAGAGTGACTTGGCACAATATTGGGTGCAGTCTGTCTGCCATCAGAGAGGCATTCTTCAAATAGACCTGCCCACTGCAAGAGCTGGGAGATCTGAACTGTTTGTTTAAAACCTAACTTCCTCTCAAAATAGCCAGGCACAGCTGTAGGTCTATTGAAAACTGTTAAACAACTGGATATTTAGACCAAAACATTGGTTAGAACCCTCTCAGGGAACAGCTAGATATGCCATGATAAGTGGGAGAAAAGGGTGCCCAAGGTGTCCAGAAATAAGCAGCCAGAAAGCAAGGCACTGTGCTAGGCAGGAAGCCTTAATCCTGCCATGGAAAAGAGGTAGGAACCTAACTCTTGGAACTTAGAAATAATAATGGATTTCAGCATTTTTCACAGGTTAGAAACGCAGATGCTCAGTCACCAACAAACTTTGCCTAAGATATCTTTATTTCCCCTGGATGCAAAGAGATAATTACAAAGACCTATGATTATGACTGAGAACATCCCAGCTGACTCAGTATTCTAGCTGAAAAGCACCTGTGAGACAAAGAATGGGATATGCTGAAGAACAGCTACAAACACCCAGTTCCCTCAAGATGCTCCTACATCAGGCATTTATTGGCAGGAAAGCATTACCACCAGTTCTTGCAGTGCAAACACATAATGCTGCCTGCTGCCATGGGCAGATGTGGCCAGAAGCTCCCAGTAAGAAGCTCTAAGCCAGGACAACCAGCTCCATTCAGCACCACCAGGATGGGGGGGAAGAACCCACACGCTGGCCCTCCTTACTCCGCACCTCCTCTCTCATCACAAATCTGTGCATTTGTCTCCATGCTGGAGCTCTGCAAATGAGAATTCCAAGCAGTCTGACAATAACAGGATGATACTGAGGAAATTGTTCTTGAGCATGAGCTTTGACCCTTCTGGGCAGTGAATATGAACCACATGGGCTGGACAAGTCCCGGGCACATTAGACGCCTTTGTGCAGTTATTTGCTGATTCAGAGGTGTGAAACTCTAAAAACACTGTGGAAGCAATGGCACTGCTTGTGGTACTGAAACAGCATGGATCCCTCCTGGGCTGCTACGACTTCATAAATATTGACTTTGGATAAACCTTCTAACAATATTCTGGTTGAGGTTTTTTTTTCCTTCTTTTTCCTCCCAAGTGGGTTCCCAGAGCTAATTTACTTAAGGCAACATACATGATACAAGAATAAGCCCTTTGAATAGTGATGCAATTGCTTGGTCATGAAATGAAAAAAATCTGGATTTTGATTGATAGTTGGAATTCATGCTGTTTGTTTGATTTACTCTGGATTCTTTGTCACCTCAGTGCTATTCCTGCCAACACATGTCACAACACTACTGATTATGAGCTGAAATACTGTTTTAAAGGGGTTTTTTTAACTTTTAGACTTACCAGTTTTCCTTCCCCTTCCATAGGAGCAATGCAAATTTAGCCATGAATTTTTTTTCTTCAAGAAATCTCAGCTACAACTAGCCTCATGCAATGCCTCTTTCTTTTCTCATCTGCAGCAATATGAAAATTAAAATAGCATAATTTAGTTCCATAAAATCATTCCTATGCAGTACATTAGAAGTAGGTCTAATATACTTTAGGAAAATACTATTATTTTTCACTCTGCGGCATGATTGCAATTGCTTTGAAACACTGCTATTCCAGTTGGCAGTCACAACTGTCACCAAATGAGCGCCAGCACACATTTCTCTCAGTGTTCTGCACGGGAAAGCCCTGATCCAGTACAGAAGTGTCAGGATGCTACAGTGAAGGTAAGTACATGGAGGAAGTGATTGTTTCCTTGCATTGGAGACAAAATCAGACATTTCTTCTGCTAGAAAAGCTCTTCACTGTTAAATATTCCTATGTGTTAGCCTGAATCAGGCCCAAGTTTATGTCTTTTATTCTCAACAGAACATGTTGGGAGAAGAAGAAAATCATGAGGGTAGACTGTAATAACATCTGAGAAGACAGGAGCTTAAAGATGATTTAAGGCACTTCACTATACTCTCCCTTGGCAGTGGCAGGTAGAGCTTGGTAGACTCCAGCAATATTTCCAGGAATGCAAGTCAAGTATTAATATCTAAGTTTTACTCATTATTTCTTGCCCCTTTACTCCAGTATGCACCACTGCCCCTATGTCAGACACACATGCACACACTGAACTCACACATCTAGCTTGGAATAAAGGCTGTTTCCAGACAGTTTTTCTCTAACATTACCTTCTTTCCTGATTTACTGATTCTTGGCTGAACTTAAAATTACCTGACAACCATTGCCCCTGAGAAAATCTTTCCTCAAGTACTTGCTGAAAGTGTAACCTGAAGAACAACATCCAGAGATCCAGACTCTGTGCTATGGCTCTGATCAGACACTTGAAAGCAAGTCATTGGCAGGAATACTCCTATGAGCTTCTTGTCATGCTGTCTGCTGGCAACTTGATATTAATAGCTTAACATTTGTATCAGCAACTCAAATAGGATGTTAATTTGAAGCAGAATTTAGTTGTTTACAAAAAAAAAAAAAAAAAGGCTATGGATTATCTAAGTACTGAGCTATGAGGTTTGCCTTTTTGTACAGTGAGCATGCCTAGATGCTTTTCCCCTGATTCATGGAAACAGTTGAACCACAGGCAATCTGTGTGCTGATCCGCAGGCAAACCTTGTGTCAAAACATTGGTCTATACTGAGAACATTTCCAATGCATGAGGAACAGCATGAAAAAAACCATTGTGGTGGCTCCCTCTCCTGTACCCCCTGAAAATTATTAGACCTGGATCATCTTTTACTCTCAGTGGAGGGTGTGAGCCCTCAGAGAGTAAAGATTTCCATTCTGCACTGAGAAGAATAAAGGTACAATTGAACATCATGTACTGACTGAATTATTGGGTTATTGAAGAGAGAAAAAGACAGAACAGTGGGAAATGGACATGTTCAATTTCCCTTTCTGAAAATAAGGGTTTTTAGGATGAGGCATATACACACAGCATTTCAGGAGGAGTATGTACAAGTCAGCCTTTTATATAAATGGTCATGGCCAAGACTAGCCAGCTGCTCTGTAACACACCTTCTACACCATGAAAAGTCATCTTTACAGCCAAATCCCTATGAGCACAATGTGAGCAAGATTTCACCCTGTCTTCCGTAGAAACCACGAGCCATTCTGGGGCAAGAAACCCAGACATATTCTATAGAATTCAGGAACAATTTCCTCATCTAATAAGCCTAGCGTAAGGTTTGTTCTTGAAAGGTTTACCAGCAGAGTAACTAGAAAAAATCCTAACAGATTTGAATATAATTTCTACGCTAGATATTCACACTATAAATTCAGCAGTATATAATCTAACAACTACAAGATGCACAACTTCTAACTGTCTAATATTCAGCAGTTTAATTTGGTCTGATTAACCACAACTGCCAAAGACTTACTGTACAAAACACACTCTTCCTTTTATTTCAGTTTGGGCTCTTAAAAAGCATTAAGGTGTGGTGCATTTTTAAAATGCTCTCTTTTTTCCCCTCTTTATTTATCCCTACTTACAGTTATAAAATAGATTGTCACTAGAGCCTTTTTCCTGTCTTCCTCCAAACACCAGACACAAATAACTAACAACCTGACACAAATAACAGTTATTTCATTGCAGGAAGAGTTTATTCCCTGGGATGATCCAGCACTGAGCATTGTTGAGCTGCATTAAGAGTCCTGGGTGGCACAGCCCATCCAGCCTTCCTGTGTTTCTCTCCCCAGGCTGTGCAGAGCCAGCTCTCTCCTGGTTGCTCCCTGGCCAAGCTCAGCAGAAGGATGAGCTGGCAGCAGGAAGCCTGGCCCAGGCAGAGCTGGAACCCCCACAGCCAAAGGCTTAGCCCCAGTGATAATCCTTCCCACCCAGCACTCGTGCTGCAGCTCCTCAGCTGCCTGTTCTCTGCCTGCTCTCTGAAGTAACACACTCTGGCCTCTCAAAAAAGCTGTTGATTCTAAAACTTGAATCAAATTTTACTTATTTGTTACAGGGAAATAAAGGGAGGAACAAAGTGGGTAGGGAGGAGAAGGAAGATATTCTATTTAATTTAAAGATTAACAGGAGGATGGTATAGTAAACTAGACTTCATATGTTGCCTTTCTTTGTGCATGATGAAAGCAGAGCTCAGTTCACTTCAAGCAGATGGTCAACAGACTCCAAGCACTTAAAATAAGGGACAAGCACAAAAGGATGAAGAGGACCAGGGTTTTTGAATCATCCCAGTACAGACTTAGTCTAATGCACATACATACTACATAGCAAGACACCCAAACTCTGCTTCACTGATTTACCTTCCCATAAAACATGGTCTACATAATATCAGCATTTGTCTAGCAGGACAATTATACATGTAATGGTGTATTATAGATACATACACACAGAACCTCAGATTGGGTAGTTTATCACATTCTACACAGAAGTAAATAGAAGTAGGGTCATGGAAAGCACTTTTCTCATGTTGGAAAAGCAATCTAGAGACATTTAAAGAGTGAATGCAATGCTCCTCACTATCTAAATATCTCTATTCCCAAATTCCCAAATTCTTTTAAGTATTTGAAGTAGGCACTGCTAATTTTTTTTTCATGAAAAATATTCTCTTATGCCTTTCAGCTGCACAGAGAAGAAGTGTTGAGCAGATGTGTTTACAGGCACAAAAGAACAAAACCATAACTTTATAGCAATTTTTCTATCTGCAGTGTTTCTGGATATTCACTTTCCAAATACTGTAGTTTATTGCAGTTCTGTGGGGTAAATTAAAATCCTTCTACAAAATCAGATAAACAAGAGCAATGGGGGAGGGAAAGTGTGTATTTTATGTACTGTCTATTCATCTCTAATGAAGCCTGCCCCACGTGTACAATCAAACATCTGGGGAAAGCCTGCACTTCAACCAGAACAATCACTACTCACATTCCAGCTCGAGTAGCTGGTTCTTTTCCCGAATTTTGTGTGTATGTATCCGTGCACACATACGTGGTTTCAGCACATGTTTCACAAATGAAAGAAAAAAGTGAGAATTTACATGGCCTTTTATTAAGGTAAAAGCCCAAAACATCTTCAGGCCTTAAATTGTAAACAGATAACATCTTAAAACTTCTACTCTGAGATTTTATGGGAATGAAGAAGTAGCCTTTTAAAGTCATATCTAACAGTCACGTATTGACATGAGAGCAATCTATATAATCAAATAAATCAATCTAGATAACATTTACTATGTATGTATAGGATCTTTCAATACATGAGATTATCTAAGCTGGAATTAAATCAGTGATGAAACACCATGTGGATTTCAGCAGCTGGGTCAGGTCCTTTCACTGCAAGCAAGAAACAGCTTATATTCTACTCTTGAGTAGTCATTTTATGCAGAAAGATGGGCTCACGGTTGTATAAGAGCTCCTATTCCCCAGGGCTCAAAAGAACATGGTTTGTTTCCTAGTTCCTGTATCTCCACCTGTCAAGTCATTCATTTTGGTAACTAAATGTTTCTCCTCCTGATGGAATCTGGAATTTTACTCTTCTGAGATAAGCTCTGAATGAAATTTCTTTAGTCACACCAACAGCCTTGACTCGGGACCTTGAGAGCTGAGAGAGAATGTTTTATGCCAATGTCACCACTGAGTTAAGGGAATCATACCAATAGGGTTGGCACGTGTACTTTTGTCTGAAGAAAAAGAATCTGCCCAGTTCCCCACACACCTTTAAGAGACCAATGCAAAGAGCTATAATGAATGCTGCCTGTTCTGGTCTTATCTGTGAAGCCTGAGCTGTATCCATGGGTGACAAGGCATCTGCATCCATGGAACATCACTGTCCTGTGGTTAACACGAAACAGAGTAAAACTTTAATGAAATAGCATTGGTGGGCACATCAGCTGTGCAGGTTAAAAGGCAGGCAGTGTGTCAAGGAACAGAAAAACTACGGTCACATAAAAGTAGCTCTTTGCACAAGAGATTGTTAGATACTTTTACCTGAAGTCAAAATAGATTTTCCATGTCATGCAAATTTTGAAGACTACTTTTGATAAATCATTCTGTGATAAGATGCATCAATTCCCTTGATGCAGCAGGATACTACCATACTCTAAAATGACACAACAACCAGTAGGGGTTGGCTCTGCTTAATGCCTGTGCTAACAAAGATTTGCTACAAAGCAGCAGTTCTGCAGTCCAGTATCTCAGATAATACACAGTGGTTTTGGTGCTTACATAACTACCAGGCAGGTTGCAGCAAAACAGATCTTTTCCTATGGGCTATCAAAATTGTTACAAGTTATTTGGTCATTAGTTTCCATATTTTTAGGTCGTTTACTTCTGGTATTTCTTAAGCAATCACTGCATCTTTTGCAGTGTTTTGCAGCTCAGATCCAGAGACAACTTAACCAACTCCCTAAACTCCATCTTGCACACTAAAGGACTTGGACATCTTGCCTACCTTATGTCATGTTTGCCCTGGATTCAATATATATCTTTTAAAAAAAAAAAAAAACAATACAGTTCCAATTATTTTTCTTCAATGGCCTTCCTCTTGCAAGTTTAGTTTAATTTTCTCTTGGAATTAGGGATGTAATTTCAACTCTGAGAAAACTAGAAAGAAACCACCTCTCTCTATGTTATGCAGGCATTGTCTGTACAGTCAGAGTCTCAGCACAGTTTGTCAGCACAAGTACTGAGAGCCAAATCATAACCTCCATTTGAAGGTGTGGACTAGATGAAAGAAATAGAATATGCATTACAATGTCCAGAAATCTGTCAGAGGCTGAGAGAGATTTTAAATCTTAACTAGAACAATGTTCTGCTTCCCATGCTCCCAGGGCACTGTGTGTTAGGGGATTTCAGGTTGCAATGGATGTTGTTGGCTGGAGAGGCAGTGAAGCCAGAGCAGCCTGGCTCTGCAGGGCTGAGGGTTCTGTCCCATCCTCGAGATGATCTGCAGAAGGAACTCTGAATCAACTACAATGGTTGTTTTTCTACCTGCACACTCTCACAATTCCCCAGTATGTGCAATGAAGAATATGAAGCTGTTCAGCCAGGGCATTTGGGTTTGGATGAGGCAATCCTGTGCATACTTGGAGATCTAGAGAATTTCCTGACAGATTATGAAATAATTAGTTGGCCAGAGATCCACTTCTGGGCCCATTCAGTAGGAAGCCAAATTTTATTCCCTTACAATCTCTGACTGGAGCTGGACAGAAAAGCTGGGGGTTTTAATCCCTAGGGCAAAGTTGACAGGCTTTGGATTTGGAGATAATGGATTTTCGTAATAAGTTAAAGTTACGGTGAAAAATTATAAGTTTCCTGTTTGGTTTTTTTTTCTAACTTCCCTGGTTTTCTTACTTTTGTCCTACTATTTCCTCTGAAAAAGAAAGGAGTTGGGGGAAAAGGAGGTGGGGGAAGGAAGAGAGAATGAAAGTGATCCTCTCCTTCACTAGTTTTCATACATTTAGTACAATGCATTTAATAGAAGATAGCGATTATTAAGAAAATACGTAAGTGCAAAGCCAGCCTTTTTCTAATTGCTAAGATAACTCAAATGAAACCCAAAGGAGTATCAAGATTAAAACTGTAAAGTGCAATTCATCAAAGTAACGAAATGCAAATAATCAGAGTTTTTAGAATTCCAAGATTAGTGTTGGCACAAGGTAAAACCAAGCTCTAAAAGAACTCCTTCAGCAGCAGGCAGAAGAAAATTTATCACAAACTTTTGATAACCCGAAAAATAATGAGGCCTTTTTAACTTTGCTGACATCAGATAGAAATATCTGGGGGAAAAAAGAAAAAGAAAGAAAAAAACAAACCTAAACAAAACCTAAATACACATGATTTAGAAACATTTCTGCTTGATAGTCACAGTAAAGTGATGTACACCATATGAAGGAGTTTAGTGCTCTTCATTTGCCAAGAAACCTACAGCCTCCTCACTTGTTTCACAGTGAAGATACAGGATAACCCAGTAAAGATCATCTGTGGAGCCTTGCACAGGGTAGAGCAAGATTAATGGTCTTGTGCAGAAATCTTCTTGAGATATTGCTTAGCTGACTAGGAAAAAAATGCAACACAGAACTCAACCTGCTCTAACAGACCCTGCAGCAGCAAATATGTTCTCTATGTAACCTAGAATAGCTTACAAAATACACACTCTTGACAAATTTACTGGCCCGTACTTTATCAGACAAGATTTGGAATATGTATTACTTAGAAGCTGTGTCATTTCCCAAGGACAGCTTTTCACCCAAGGTCTGATGCTGTCTGAAAGCTTTTGCCAGCTCAGCTTGAACAACCACTACTCTGCTTGAAATAGGAAAAAAAAAAATAAGAGGTCCTAGTTGAAAGCTTTCCAGGGTACCGACATCATCTGCCAGCTCTTGTTTAGTAGTCCCCATAATTTACTCCTGTGATGCTTTTGCCTTTTTCACAACCTAATCTCTCACATAAGGGCAAATGCTCAAAGAAACATAAAATAGACACATATATATACACATATATACACAGACACTGAGCCTATTCCTAATCTTGATGTTGCTGCAACCCTTGTAGTTTTGGAAAAGGGAGCCCAGACATATTTTAATCATGAAAAGCTGATTAGATAAATTTGACCTGATTTGTTGTTTATATGATAAGTTGTTCTGACAGTTTCACCTACTACAGCACATGGCCAGTACTGGCCCAGAGAGGATGTGAGTATCACCTCTAGTTTGCTCATGCTCCCTCCTCAGTATTTATTCCAACAGTCATTCCTCACTCTCCCTGTTCTTCC